>JAWIIG010000142.1:0-70844 GCA_033557465.1 Ichthyophis bannanicus
TGGGTGCTGCGGTTGGAGGGGTGTGAAGGTGTTACACGTACGAGGACTATAGATCAAACTCCTCGGCGGACGTTTCCTGTTCTTATCTCCTTCCTCTTTCTCGCACGTAGGGCCACGGTCTTCGTCCTCTCCGTGGTCCCGTCAGGGCGTCTGTCTGTGCCGTCTTTTTTCTGTTTTCTGTGGGGTAACCCCTTGAACCCTGTCACCAGCGCAACATCGGCTTGCCTGGATCGGGCAGAGTGGGTTTGGGTATGTTTTGTTGCACCCCCTTTTTTTTCCCTTGTCAGATCTTCCCTATGTCTATGCGTTTCACTTAGGTTAGGATTGGAAGGGAGGGGGTTGTTGGTGGGTGGGGCCTCCTATCGGGAATGGTTTCTCCTCCCGGCTTCTTGGGAGCAGTGGGAGGGGGGGCGCCATCGGTCCCACGGTGTCGGCGCCGGAGAGGGGAACCAGGCCCACCATCCGTACGTATTTGTGATGGTGGGGGGCTCAGTCATTCGGGGGTGGGGGGTGACCGACCCCTCGCGCCCAGTTCCTTGGGGCGAAAAGGATTATACCCATACCGTATGGTACTCACTATCAACCACGGCTTGGGCCCTTTCTTGCTTGACTGTCCGGCAAGGATATTGTGATGCGGCAAGCCGGTGCCTTCGGCTGTTGAAAACTCCCCTCGGCTAACCGAAGAAGGTTTTCTCGGTCATGTAGCCTGGTTTTGTCTTTTCCACGGGCGTTTGTACATGTGAGGGACAACCTCAAGTACAGGTCACAGGCCTAGTCGGGTCTGTCCGAGGGCCTGGGTGCGGTGGCAGGTCGGCAGTCGAGACCATCGACCATGGGATCCCATTTCCTCCGGCAGTGCCCTTTAAACGTGGAGGCCTGCCCGGTTGGTGTCCGCTGCTCTTCACCATGCGCGCGCACCTCATCCCTGCCTCACGTATGCGGAGTGGGTGTTACGGGGGTGCCATGGGTCCTTTTCCCTCTAAGGCACGACTCTCGGGACTCTCTACCACTGTCCTGCGTCACGTGCCTTGTAAGTGCGCGAAACCACCTGTGGGCAATCGCGCATGTCTGTCCGCTCGGGGGACCCGGAGGGTGGATTGTTCCTGCCCCTCGACTAGGGGTCGTGGCATTTCTGAGCGGA
Source organism: Ichthyophis bannanicus (assembly GCA_033557465.1). Classification (NCBI taxonomy): domain Eukaryota; kingdom Metazoa; phylum Chordata; class Amphibia; order Gymnophiona; family Ichthyophiidae; genus Ichthyophis; species Ichthyophis bannanicus. The sequence goes on from JAWIIG010000142.1 coordinate 1,142, forward strand.
AGCTGTCCAGACTGGCGCAACTGACAGGCGGGTGAGTTGGTACTACCCATCGTTGGGGATTGCGTCTGTCGACGTTCACCTCACCCTCCCCCCCCGTGAGGGGAGTGGGCTTCCCTGGGTTATTCGTCCCTGGTAGTGCTCTGGGTTTGTTTTTGTTTCACTAGGGCAGGTTTGTGGCAGGAGGGGTATGGGTTATCCCTTCCCTGAACGGTTCTATTCTGATAGACTTTGGGGTTGTTTTTTCTCCACTGGGGGGGGGGGGGGTGCTGGTGCGGCTCTCAGGTGGTGAGACCACATTGTGGCCCGGAGGGGCTCTCCCGGGGGGGCTTTCCCTCCTCTTCGTTGGGCTGTCCCATTGTGTTGTATGTGGTTGAAGTGGTTTTGTATGTCCTTTTTGTCCCTGGGCATCCCGCTCCGCTGGCTGATCGCAGGGCAAGACCAAGGGGTTTCCCTTATTTTTCTTTGGTTTTTAGATCCTTTGATTTCGTATGTGTTTATTATGCTTTGTTTTGGTGGATTATGGTTGGGGTATGCCTTTAGAATAATGCCCGTATGTTCTGTTTGGGGGTGGGGGTAGGAGGGGTGCCCCCTTTTTTTTTATTTTATTTTATTTTTTTTTATGTGTTTTGGTTTCTGTGGGACGGATGGCCGAGGGGCAAGGATTGGGGTGGGGAACTGGGGAGCTGCTGCTCCCCGCTGCAGGTGAGGTATTGGGGACCGGGGACCTGTCTTTGAGGGGGTTGTGGGGACTGGAAGTCGGACAGTTTCCACACCCTAGGAGGCCTGCATGACATTTGGACTAGGTGGGGACTGTTGTGTGGAGGATGGGTTCAGGGATTTGCAGACGGCAACAATGTGTTGGACACCTGCTTTGGGTTGTTCTTGGCAGGGAGGTGGTTGGTTCGGGCAGGGCCATGGACCGAGGGGGGAGACTGTGGGGGACATGGACATTGATCAGAGACTTTGTGGGTGGTTTGTTGGGAGGAGGTTGGCAACGTGTGCCATTGGATTGCTAGGTTTGATGTGGGTTTTGTTAAGGCGGGTCACTGGGGGATTGATGATATTTGTTTTGTATATGTCGCGGGTGGGGGGTTTTTTGGGGGGGTAGTGGGACTTGGTTGGGGTGATTGTATTTTACTTTTTTGTTTGTATTTCTGTTGCCATGTGTTAATAAACTCAACATTTCCATCCCTAGTGGTTCAGAAGATTTTTCCTCAAATGGGGACTTCCACCCACAGATCTGTCTTGCCATACCAATCTAGCAACACAACTCCACAAAGGTGCTGCTCCAGGCAACCGCATTCCTCTGGCGGCTTGCGGCAGATAGCTTTTCTGAGTTTCCTGGTCCCTAGGGCCTTTCCTGTATGCGTTTCCGCCCACTCCCCTGGTTGGCCCAGAACTCCACTGATTCAAACCAGAACATTTCTTCAGGACAAGGACCTACGGTGTCCTAGCTTGGCTGTACTGGGTTCCGGCTCGTCTTTCCCAGAATTGGCCGAAGTACAGCCTTGGTTTCCACTTATTCTGCTTCAGCTGGCGGTGGAATCCCCCACTGCCTTCTGGGGTTAGCAACCCGACAACCTTCCTTTTCCCTCTCATCTCAAGGAATCAGGGTTCTCCTTCTGCAACCCCAAATCTCAGAGCCTCTCAATATTTGGATGGCATGGAGGCTGCAAGGGTAGTTGTGTGGGCTCGCACTGGGGCCTACCTCAGGAAATTAAGGAGGTTGTCCTAGCCTCTAGAACGCAGTCCACTAGGAAACCTATGCCCTGAAATGGAAAAGGTTTTCTGTGTGGTTTCAGCTACGTACAGAAGATCCTTTCTACTGTGCTGTACCTGTAGTGCTTCAGTACCTACTGCACTTATCAAATCAGGGACTTAAGTCCAAGTCTGTTCGGGTCCACCTCTCAGCTCTAGCAGCTCACCACTCACTGGTGGAAGACCAATCTTCAGGAACAAGCAGGAATGAGTCTTCACATATGGGTACGTCGGCACCGACTGAGTCGCGCGGGAACACTTCCCAGCATCCAATCAGAACGCTTTTGGGAGCATCCCAACACGCCTGTGTGCTGCTTTCCCATCTTTCCCAGCTGCCTCTCCTCAGTTTTAGTTTCTCTGCGGAGCCGGCAGGACGTCCTCCTGTCACCGCAGAAAATTCTTCTTTTATTTTTTGGTTTTCTTGTGGTTGCGTCTGCCTTCCCCGACGCCACCGGTACCGCCGGTATTTCTTTTCTTTTTTCTTGTAAATTTTCCTTTTTAAGGAATACTTTTTTCCTTGTTAGTGCTGACGTTTTTTTCGGCCTGCTAGGCCTACTCAATTTCCTTCATGGAAGCGCCCGCCACTATCCATAAGAAATATTCAAACTCTGGCAGTACAAAATTGATTTTAGACACTGCTTGGGTCCTGACCACTATCCGCTGGAGTGTCCCTCCTGCAACAGTATAGTCGGAAGAAGTCTTCAGCATCGAGTTCACCTCGATACGCTGGTCCCCATTCAACTTCAGGGCACCGACCACCCTTTCTTCTTCACAGGATCAGGTAACCCAAAAACAGTCTGTTAAGACTAGCCAGTCCTCGAGTGGTAGATCTCATGCACAGCATAGAGATGCCTCTGGCCTTACCCTCGAGGACACACTGGCTTTAAAACCCCAGTGGGAGTCTTCGGCCTCCAAATCCTTAATGGGGTTTCAGGTTGTTCCTGAGGGTCACCCTATCCGAACATACCTGAGCCATGCTCGGTGGTGGCATCCGCTTCGAACAGTAACCCATACCCTGGCATCGGCAATGGTGTTGGATGAAACCATTCCTCACCAAAGATCGCAGTCTGGCGCCCTCGGTTCCTTCGGGCCTGTTAGAGACGCTGCAGACCGATCTTTCCAGGTATCGGTATCGATCCAGTACCTCTGGGTACTGGGTTACCGACTCGGTACCCTCCAGATGTGCATTGATAGACTCGCTGTCCTTCGTGATCCGGAGGTCTGGAATCGATCTCCCGTCTGGATGGACTGGGTACCGACTCGCCTTGGTACTGACACCAGCAATGGTTACCGAAGGCACGGTTCCGATACTCCCATGTCGGGCACGCTCGGTTTCTTCGGTACCGTTAGAGCTGTCATCACCGACTGGTCTTCATGTATCGGTATCGGATACGGTTACCGGAGTCGCGGTAACCGGTATCCACATTAGCATCGCTGTCGGTACCTTCCATGCTTGTTTCAACAGGCTCGCTTCCCTCGGTACCGAGTTGGAATCGATCCGGCGACCATCCCTGTAAGGACAGTCTGATGCTCACCACCCTTGAATTTGGATAGATCCCTGGGTGCCAATGCTAGTTCTTCAACAGATCTAGCCTGTACTCCTCTTTCTAGAGGAACTTCCCTCTGGGGATTTTTCTTTTCAAGCATTCCTGCTTGATATGGCAAAGTCACTTACCATTTCTATACCTGGTCAAGATCCTGCACCAGGGAATACAGAATCTCTGTATATTCCCTGGAGTCCAAAGGAGGGACATCATGCTTCCTTTGCATCAGACCTTGCAGGATCTGCTTCTTTTGAATGTGGGAAACTCCTTTAACGGTATCCCCACCTTCTAGGGCAACTGATCTTCTATACAAGGTGCCCCCTTCTCCAGGTTTTCAAAAGACTCAACTTCCTCATCATTCCAATTGTTGTAGAATCAGCAGTGAGGCGTGTTAAGAGTACTAAAAAGCACTCTTCGTATCCTCCTGGTCGTCGTGGGTCGAGACTTTGGATGCCTTTGGACGACAAAAACCTTCCAGGCATCCATGGCGTTCAGCAAGAATTTTCTCATATATTTTCTATATGGGATTATCTCTCTACTAATTCAAGTCCCAAAGAAATTACGACTTTTGACCGCCCTTTTCTTCAAGAGCCCAAAAGAGCAGACTATTCCTTATTGGTTCGTCATGCTCAAAATATCTCTAGGTTCCTTACTCGTGCTTCCCTAGCACTCCCTGTTAGTCTGTTATCAGAACTTCTGCTATAGCTAATAGGTGCTCGACATAAAGCCTGGCCTCCATAGTTTCAGCGACTTGGACAAATTTGGGTACATCAGAAAGACTGGGAATATACTCCATGCAATGGAGAAAAATCTCTTTAACAAGCGAGGTCTTTACTCCAAGCTGCTCAGTTAACCACTGACATTGCTGTTTTCAGAGGCGTGTCTATGCCTATCCTCTTACTCCCAGTTGGTAGGCAATTTTCCTACACAAAAACTTTGTTCCCCTAAGGGGAAAAAATTTTATTCCATCTTCTACCCATCATACAGATGTTCCCCAGACAGGGGAAAACACATCGGACCGGGCTAAAGAAACCACAACCTGAAACAGGTTCAGCAAACCGCAGCAGAGTCGCAGGGTTTTCAGATAGATTATTCATAACATCTCCTGGTTTGGGGGTTAGGAGTTTGTAGTCTGCTTCTTTTCACTTGAAAGCATCTACACTAATTTCATCCTAAATTCTCATGGATACTCTTTTCACACCGAGACCATCTTTCTTTTTCCTCTAAGGAGTTTTTATGATGATCCGCCTATAGGTTAACAGGTTTCTCTTCCTCACTACTGGGAAAAAGAGGTTGTAACAACTATCAATTAAGACAGTTTTCCCTGTACTCAGCCATGTATCATCTTGTTGTGCTGTGTCTTCAGAGACTTACTAAACATCGTGATGTCTTCCTTCAACTCTGTCGGTAACCTGCCCTCTTACTACAAAATTCGGTTTGTAAGAGTGGTTCTATTACACTGGTAAGCCCCGGATTGGTTCTCTACCTAATCCAGGAAGGGGTTTCCTTTCCAGAGTGTCTCCCCCTTTCACATTCTTACTTTAGGGCAACTTATCAGACAATAAAGGAAGATCTTACCAACTCCTGCTTAGTCTGTTTCTTTACAAATAAGAGCAGCTATAGTTCCAATGGTCTACAACAAAAAATATTATGATTTTGGATGTTTTGTTTTTTCCGCTAGGCTCTCTGGTAGCTTGCTGGCAAATGCAGCAGTTCCTAGTGGTTAAACCACTCTGGATTCTGTTCACCTACACAACCAGGGTTTAGGTTCCTCCACTACTGGCATCCTCCCGTGCCTGGGTAGTAAACCCAAAACAAGTTATCAACCTTTTTTGGAAACCCTATTATCACAGGCTTGTGGGTTTGACTTCTTTTCTTTGCCATCTCCAATTCCCTTGTTTTTGGCAGAATAGTATACCTACTGGCTTTAAGCAGCCAGTTTTTTCTTCTAACCAACCTGCAACATGCTCTCTGCAACTCTACAGAGTAGCTTTGCACTATGGGCCCTTGCTAGAGAGCATTAGTATCTTGTCTAGCAGATAATCACAGAGGGTTAGGAGGGGTTTACCCAGTCATGCTCCCATGACTGGTAGGTGATCTCCAGGAACAAGCAGGAATGAGTCTTCACATATGGGTCGTCGGTACCGACGGAGCCTGCACGGGAATGCTCCCCAGCATCCAATCAGAAAGCTTTTGGGAGCATCCCTCGCGCCTGCGCGCTGACTGCCCGCCTTTCCCACTGACTCTCCTCAGTTTTCGTTTTTCCGCGGAGCCGACAGGACATCGTCCTGTCACCGCAGAAACTTTTTTCTTTAAAATTCTTATTTCTTGTTTTCTTGTGGTCGCGGCTGTCTTTCCCGCCGGTGCTTTATTCTTTTCTTTTCTAAACTTAGAGATTTTTTCTCCTCAGTTTTTGTCTTAACTTTTTTGGGCCTACCAGGCCTCTCCAGCATGGAGCCTTCTTCCCCTAAGAAGTGCCTTCACTGTGGAAACAACGTTTCTTTTTAGACTCCAATGCTTGGTGTCTAAACTGTTTGGGTCCTGACACCTTTTTTCCCTGATCCATCAGGCTGTAGTCTGGGGAGAAGACCTTCCCTTTTTCGAGTGTCCCGCGATGCAGTTTTTCCTCCTGAAGTTAGGACACCGGTTTATTCTTCTCTCCAGGATCAGGTAACCCACAAACAGTCTGTTAAGACTAGCCAATTCTTGAAGGGTAAGTCTCATGCCCAGCATGATGACGGCTCCGGCCTTGCCCTCAAGACCCCATTGGCAATAAAACCCTGGCAGGAGTCTTCGGGCTCCAAAGCATTTACGGGGTTTCAGGTTGTTCCTGGGGCTCACCCCTCACAGAACATACTTGAGCCGTGCTCGGGGGTGGTATCCGCTTCGAGCGGTACCGATAACCCGGCACTGGTGTGTCGAGTGTTCCACTCTTCACCAGGGATCGTCATCTGGTGTCCTCGGTACCTTCCGAGGCTGATCGATACGACCAGATTGGCTTTCATGTATCTCCGCCATGCTCTGGGTTGGTACCGGCTTCGAGCGGTACCGATACCCCGGCATCAGTGTCGAGTGTTCCACTCTTCACCTGGGATCGTCATCTGGTATCCTCGGTACCTTCGGGGCCGATCGATACGACTCAGATTGACTTTCCTGTATATATATATATCTGTCAAGATATATCTTTTAGGTAGATATGTATCTATGTTACTTATCTATCTGTCTGTTTAGGTTCATATATCCATATATTCCTATATGACTCTGACAGATGGGCACTACCCCTATCAATGCTGTGCCAGCATGCTTAGGGTTCTACACATACAACCACTCCCTGTGGTAATTAGCAAATTTTTTCTTACCATAACCTTTCAGGGTTAGGTACCTCTGAAGCTCTCCATGTACCTTTTTCTTTTCTAATTGACCTCATTTAGGAAAGACATTTCGGAATCTTCAGTTAATCTAAAGCTGTAACACTTCTTAAGTCTGTCCTTACTTTATCGGATACAGGGGTCTTCCATACCCCTTCTCTCCTACATGGACTATTTCTATTGTCAGTCCAAATCGGTCAGACTTATTTCCTTTTGGTCCTAGGATTGTACTGTTCTTCGGCGAAAAGAGCTTAAGCTTTGTCTAATAGTACTTCTGCGTTTCCCGCTGAAGCCCTACCTCATTGTACTACCCCAGTTTCCCCTGGGGCTATTTCTCACCCTGAGGGTTCTGACCTCCACTTGTTTTTCCGACAGTTTATTACCTCTACTTCACAGTGAGGTACTCTTTGAGGATCTTCTACTGGCTCTTCTAACAGATCCATATGAACCTCAATAGACTTCTTACAATACCACCAAGGGAGGTCCATATTAGAATATTGCACTCAATATTTTTACTACTAAATGTCATCTATACAGGGTCTTTCCTCTATAGACTGTCCTGTTCTAGTCCAGCTGTTCCACAGCACCTTTCTGTAATTCAACTCCTACCCTCCATCCCCAGGATGCTTGAGGTTCTGAGGAGTAGCATGGCTCATTCTAGATTCGCAACATGCTAGGACTCCCTCCGGGCATCTTAGCTTGGGGAGTCCCCATATGTGAAGACTCATTCTTGCTTGTTCCTGGAGATCAGCACGTTACTTACCTGTAACAGGTGATCTCTGGGAACAGCAGGAATAAGTCTTCACAACCCACCCACCTCCCCTAGGAGTTGCATTTTCTCTATCTCTATCTTTCCCTTTCTCTCACTCTCTCTCTTGGTCTCAGCTTTAAAATTTAACTGAGGAGAGGCAGTTGGGAAATGCGGGAAGGCAGCACGCAGGCGTGTTGGGATGCTTCCCAAAAGCGTTCTGATTGGACGCTGGGAAGCGTTCCCGCGCGGACTCCGTCGTTGCCGATGTACCCATATGTGAAGACTTATTCCTGCTGTTCCCAGAGATCACCTGTTACAGGTAAGTAACTGCTTTCTCTGTCGGTTCACCCCTTGGTTTCTCAGAGGCTTGCTCTTGCTCAAGCCTCCAATCCGTCATCCTGCTCCTGAGTGGGAGTTGAATGTAGTATTGCAGCAACTGACTCGCCCACCTTTTGAGCCGATGGGCTACTTGTCCTCTCCGCTTCCTGTTTTTGGAAGACACTCTTCTTGGTAGCCCTAACCTTGGCCAGGCGAGTGAGTGAGCTTCAGGCCCTGGTCTGTGACAGGTCTTACACCCGCTTCTATAGGAACAGGGTAGTCCTTAAGACTCATCCAAAGTTCCTCCCAAAAGTTGTCTCCTCCTTCCACCTTAACCAAGAGGTGGTTCTTCCAACTTCTTCCCTAGGCCTCATGCAAGCCAAGCTGAAGCAGTTCTGCATACCCTGGACTGTAGGAGGGCTTTATCCTTCTACCTTTGACCGTACGTAGGGACATAGAAGGGCTACTAAGCTCTTCATATCTTTTTGACCCTAATAATTGGGGGTTAGCTGTGTCCAAGCGTACCTTGTCCACCTGGGTGGCTGACTGTATCACCTGGGCTTACAGGGCAGCTGACCTTCCTTTGCAGGGTCGGGTCAGGCCCATCGTGTCAGGGCAATGGCTACCTCAGTGGCTCACCTCCGCTCTGTACCGTTGGTAGACATCTGCAGGGCTGCAACTTGGTCCTCAAGCCAGACAGTACTCCGGAATCTCTTTGAGGTTTAGGCAACTCCTGCCCTCCAGCCCTCCGTTAGGCTACGGTGGAGGTTCTTTCATTGAAAATCCTTTCTTTGATGCGGGGACTAGAGGGAGTTCTCTTGGTCAGCCTGGGTTCCTTGGTAGCCCAGAGCTTGGGAGTCACCCATATGTGAGGACTGACTTCCTGCTTGGTCCTGGAGAAAGAGTAGTTACTCAACTGTAACAGGTGTTCTCCAGGAGCAGCGGGAATCAGTCCTCATAACCCTCCCTCCTCCCCTGGGAGTTGCAGTAATACATAGTTTATTTACATGTTTGTGTGCTGTTTTTTAGCTATGTCATTTGACTGAGCAAGATGGCACCTTTAGGCGGGAAGGGAAACCGCGCATGCGTGCCTGCATTCCCAAAGGCTTTCATAGAAAGCTGGGGAAATGCTCCGCAAGGGCTCCATCGACGTCGATGTCACCCATATGTGAGGAACTGATTCCTGCTGCTCCTGGAGAAAACCTGTTACAGGTGAGTAACTGCTCTAAATAGCCAGTGCAATAAAATGAGGGGGATAAGACATTTTTCAGATATGTTAGTGAGAGGAGGAAGGACAAAAGTGGTATTATCAGACTCGGGTGAAGGGGAGGAATATGTAGAAATTGATGAGGATAAAGTAGAATTGCTTAACACATATTTGTTCTTTGTTCACAGATGAAGTGTCAGGCGCCAGGACCTCAGAAAACACCACAAATAGGAATAAAAGTGACTGGGATCTCAAACAATTTTCAGAAGATTGTGAGGAACTAGCTAAATTAAAAGTGGACAAAGCAATGGATCCAGATGGGATACATCTGAGAATACTGAGGGAACTTGGGGACATTCTAGCGGTTCTACTGTCTGTCTGTTCAATGCTTCTGTGGCATCGAGAATGGTGCCAGAGGACTGGAGAATGGCACCTGTGGTCCCTTTACACCAAAGTGGATGTAAGGATGATATTGAGAACTATAGGCCTGTTTGTCTAAACCTCTGTGATTAGTAAAATTATCGGAAAGCTTACTAAAAAGAGAGAATAGTGAGGTTTCTGGAGTCCAACGGATTGCAGGATGAAAGGCAGCAAGGATTCACCAGAGGCATGTCTTGTCAGACAAATATGATTGATTTCTTTGATGGGTGACCAGGGAGTTGGACCGAGGGTGAGCCCTATATGTGGTGTACATAGATTTCAGTAAAGCCTTTGACACCGTTCCACACAGGTGATTAATAAACAAACAGCACCCTAGGGATGGACCCTAAAGTTACCAATTAAGTTAGAAATTGGTTAAATGGGATGCGACAAAGGGTACAGGTAAATGGAGCTCACTCTGAGGAGAAGTACAATGTTCCCAGTGGTGTGCCACAAAGATCTGTCTTTGGTCCGATTCTTTTTAACATCTTAGTGATATTGCGGAAGGGCTGTTTGATAAGGTTTGCTTGTTTGCAGATGATACCAATATCTGCAATAGAGTAGACACCCAGGAAGGAGTAGATAACATGAGGAGGTGTTGCAGCGAAGTGCACGCAATGAATAAAACCAGGAGTCAGTTCAAAGATCCAAGCCAATTTATTGTGCACAGTCTCAGGCAAATGTCACAAACAAAATGGTCTGTGCAATGGAGTCCAGTAAACAACACCTTTTATACCTTTCTTCATTTTAATACAGGCAAACTTTCTATTGGTCCTACTGACCCTTGCACCCATCCAATTAGGATCTTTCTGTGGGCCCAGTACTCTGTTCCACCTGCTCAGAACTCTCTAACAAAGGCACAGTTCTAAACTTTGATACTTTTCTCCTACAAGGTCATTGCTTAGCTTAGAAAATGTGTGAATACAGAGCACTGGTACATGTCTGTCATCAGCATAGAATATTCAACAAAGGACTTATACAACCTTATCAAAAAAGCGGTTTAAAGCAGTTTCTCTAACTTATACTGACTTTGGTATTTCTCAGCATTCTTATTCTTAGGTGGGGGCTGGGACTCAGGCCTAGCTCACAGGCCTCTCATACAGTTACAGGCTATTCTAGGCCATAGCCTACCACAGAGGAATCTAGATAAACTTGATGGTCTAGAATTGAAATTTAGTGCTATTAAATGCAGGGTCATTCATTTGGGCTGCAAAAATCCAAAGGAGCGGTACATTGTAGAGGGTGAGGCACTTTTGTTCACAAAAGAAGAGCAGGACCTGTGTATAATTGTGTCTGATGATCTTAAAGTTGAAAATGTGACTGCGAAAGCCAGAAGGATGTTTGTGTGTAAAGGGAGAGGAATGGCCAGCAGAAAAAAGGAAGTCATAATGCCTCTGGTGTGACCTCATTTGGAATATTATGTGCAATTCTGGAGACCACATCTTCAAAAGGATATAAGCAGGGTGGAGTCTGTGCAGAGGTGGCTACAAAAATGGTTACTTGTCTTTGTTATGAAGCATATGAGGACAGACTTAAAGATCTTAATATGTTTACTTTAGAGGAAAGGCGGGTTAGGGGAGATATGATATGATAGAGACGTTTAGGATGAGGGTGGAAGTGCCCTTTGACCCGTTGAAGCACGCTACTCTGAAGAACTTGGCGCTTAATGAGGTGGTTTTGGTGCAGTTTGTTCCGCAAGGTGGATATCCGAGTTCTCCAGGAACAAGCAGGAAGTCAGGCCTCACTTATGGGTGACGTCGGCACCAACGGAGCCCGGGCGGAGCAATTCCCCAGCTTTCAAAGAAAGCCTTTGGGATTGCTGCCACGCATGCCTGGTCCTCTTCTCGCCCAAGGGTGCCATCTTGCTCAGTCTCCCTTTTTCCGTGGAGCCCGTCAGATGCACATCCTCGTCCCTCGGAAAAAGTATTTTGTTTTGGCCTTATGGCCTTTTATTTTCCGGTTGCACCAGTCCTCTACCCATCCAACCCCTGCTCTGCCTTTTTAGATCTATTAGGGGACGGTTTTCTTTGCCTTTTTTGCCTCAATGAACTTTCTGCTCTTTTTTGCCCTAAAGGCTGGCCACGTGGGTCTTCGACCACATGGGGACCATTTTTTCCCTTATGGCCACCGGATTCAAAAAATGCAATAGATGCTCTAAGAAACATGTCATTACGGACACCCATGACTCTTGTCTGTGGTGTCTCAGGGCCAATCATGATCCGGAGCTCTGTTTGCTCTGTAAGAAAATGTTCTCTAAAGCCCTGCTAAGTCATAAGCAGAAGTCCGAAGACATTTTTAGAAAGGCAGCCTCAGAGTCCCTGGTGGCACCCTTGGTCGTCTCTCCTCCTGTGGGATCTCCCACCTTGGCCCCGCTCTCGCGACGGCACTCCGACCAGGGGTCCCTTGGTGTGGAGCGGTGCAAGAAAAAAAAGGCCTCTAAGTCGCTGTCAGGGGCTCCCACGCTCGGTCGCTTAGCCCCCTTCGACGTTCCTGAGAGTCGGACAAGGAGTGGCCCTGCAAGGTACCCTGCCCAGATATGAAGACCTCCGGCGAAGGCACCCAGTCTCCTGAGGGCCATCCCGATGAAGACCTCCCCGATGAGGACCTCCTCGCTGTCCGACCCGTTGACCCTGGGGTCGACGTCACAGGGCCCCATGCCCACATTCGGATCCCGCATTCTGGCACTGGAACGCAGCGTTTCTATGTTCATCGCTTCCCAACAGGCGCTCACAGTCAGCTTCGCTGACTCGCACCCAGAAACCATGGGTCCCTTGCGTGGGACACCGAAATCTGTCTAGGAAACCCCCAAGAGCCATGGGCCTCGCGAGGGTCCTCGACGTCTCTCTCACTCGCCCTCTTGTTCCTCGGGGGGCGATATCTTCCAGGGCCTCTGGTTCCAAGCGGGCCTCGGCCACTGGACAAGGTGACCTGCTCTGTTCAGATTCCTCGTCAGAGTTCATGGACTGGGAGTCCAGTGGGACACTTCCCCGGAGATCTGTTACCCACCGGGACCTTCCGTCGGACCCCTTCCTTGCTGCGTTTCAGCGGCGCTCGCCACCCGAGAACACATCCTTCCTGGTGTTCGTTCAGGATATGGCACCGGCTATTAACCTGGCCACCCAGGCCAAGGAGGACCCTCGAGCTGAATAGCTTGACGACATTCAGTACGAGTCCCCGCCTAGGGAGTCTCTCACTGTTCCAGTTCCTCCCATCTTGTCCCGGCTGATGCTCTGCATGTGGGAGGCACCTGCCTCGGTCCCCATCATGAGTAAGTGCCTCGACAGTATGTACAAGGTACAGTGCGGCCCTGGGTTCAGAAAGACCCAACTCCCACACACTTCCATGGTGGTGGACTCAGCCATGAGAAAACAGAAGAGTCCGATATCGCACTCATCGGTCCCCCCCGGGTCGCGAGTCGAGAGCCCTTGATGCCCTAGGCCGCAAGGCTTACCAAGGATCAATGCTCTTGTCGCATTCAAGTGTACCAACTATACATGGGCATGTTCTTGCTCGACTCGGCCAAAGAGCTCGGAGGCTTCTCCATGGGTCTCAAGGGCGAACCTCTCAATAGGTTCAGTACCCTATTGAAATCTGTTGCAGACTGCTCAAAATACCTCTCAAAATACCGCCTACGATGGTTTCGAGTCCTCAGCTCGGGTGGCAGTCGCAGGCATGGCTCCAATCCTCAGATTTGGAGCAGTGGGTGCAGGAGAAGCTCCTGGATGTCCCCTGCCTTGGTGAGCAGCTCTTTGGCAAGCTGATGGAAGATAAGGCCGCGGAGATAGAGACTGAGTTCGTCACCATTCCCGTTTCTCGAGCAAGGCCTCCACCCTTCCCCGGAAAAAGCAACAGGCCAAAAAGCCTTTCTTCCCGAGGAAGGGCCTTCCGTACCGAGGCTACCCGCCATACCTGACAACCCCTACACCGACCCCTCCTGCGCAGGGAAAGTCCAGCCAGGGTCACCGCAAGCTGAAAGGGCCTAAAGCCCAAACCCCGGCTCCACCACAACCCGCACGGGGGTTTTGACGCCAGTTGCATAGCCTCTCACCCTCCGGCGACTCAGCAGCCAGTGGGGGGGGCCTGCCCTCTTTCGCCCCTCTTTGGGCTTCCATCACCTCGGGATACCTGGGTCCTCCGGGTCATCCAAGACGGCTATCGCCTCCGCTTGGACAGGCGTCCACCTCCCTTTTCCGCAGCGGAGCCGCCTCCGACTCCCCGCGCATCAGGTTTTTCTGCAGCGGGAACTAGTCTCCCTCCTCGCCCAGTGGGCGGTCGAGAAGGTCCCTCTGCACCTCAGAGGTCAGGGCTTCTATTCCCGGTACTTCCTCGTCCCGAAGAAGACTGGGGACTGCGGCACATCCTCGACCTCCAAAGACTAAACAAGTTCTTGGTGCGGGAGAAGTTCAAGATGCTATCGCTTGGTGTCCTGCTGCCCTTCCTCCAGCAGGGCGATTGACTTTGCTCCTTGGATCTAAAAGATGCTTACGCCCACATTTTGAGCCACCCCCAGCACAGGCAGTACCTGTGCTTCAGGGTGCGGGGAGAGCACTTCCAGTACAGGGTGCTCCCCTTTGGCCTCTCATCCGCCCTGCAGGTCTTCACGAAATGCCTATCCACAGTCTCCGCCTGTCTCAGGCATCAGGGCGTATTGATCTTCTGCTACCTCGACGACTGGCTCATCACAGGATCCTCGGTCGAGGAAACTCGGCGGGCGGCATTGTGCACAACCCTTCTACTAGAAGGCCTGCGTTTCTTGGTCAACTACCCCAAGTCCCATCTCGAACCAGTGCAGGCTTTAGAATTCTGGGCCTTATTGCGCTGGATTCAGCATCTACCAGATGATCCAGCCATGGGACGTCTAGAATCCGTCACTGCCTTTTTGGCAGACTCCTTCTATGATTTGTTGCACACCTCAGCTCATTCGGTAGCAGCAGTAACAGTGGCAAGGAGATGGCTATGGCTGCGACAGTGGGCAGCGGATGTCGCCTCCAAGACGCGCCTCTCGAAACTCCATTTTAAGGGAAGACCCCTGTTTGGGGAAGATCTGGATAAATTGGTGAAGGATCTCGGAGAAGTTAAGCCCCAATGTCTGCCGGAAGATCGCCTGAAGACCACATCATGGCGTTCCTTCCGGTCTTATAATCAGAACTCTCGATGATTTTCAAGACCTCGTGACTCCTGCAGATACCACTCATATAAGCCTTCGCCCTCTTTGCTTCCCTCTCGGCGCTTTGGACAGAGAACTCAGTCCTTTCGAGGAGCTCAGAAAGGCAGTGAGTCCTATTCAGGGTCAGGGAAGTTCTCCGAAACCGCACGTACTTCGCGCTGATGTGGCGGGCAGCCCACTCAAGACCCTGCCTCCGGTGGGAGTTCGATTGGCACTCTTTTCTCGACAGTGGGCAAATATAACCTCCAGTCGATGGGTTCTCGACATTATATCGAGGAGCCATTCCCTCGACTACTGGCGTCCTATTTCCGACGCTTTCTTGCTCTCTCCAGCAGGGGCGCCCAGGAAAAGAATGGCCATCCAAGTTACACTGCGCCGGCTTCTTCTACTCAACGCCATTCGTCAAGTTCCAGCCTTAGAGAGATTGCTAGGCCGCTATTCCATCTATTTCGTGGTGCCCAAAAAGAACGGCTCATTTCGGCTAATTCTGGATCTCAAAGGGGTCAACTGCAGCCTTCGAGTTCCTCACTTCCGGATGGAAACACTTCACTCTGTCATTCAGGTGATGCGCAAGGGAGAATTCCTTGCATCTCTCGACCTTGCAGAAGCATACTTTCATATCCCCATTCAGCCCGAGCATCAATGCTTTCTACGGTTCGCAGTCCTCGGACAGCATTTTCAGTTTCAGGCAATGCCTTTTGGCCTAGCCTCTCCGCTCCTCGGACCTTTTCAGAGATAATGGTAGTAGTCGCAGCCTTGCGCAAACGGGATCCGGGTGCATCCTTACATGGACGATTGGGTTATTTGAGCGGATTCTCTCCCAGAGGCCCGCAGCACCATATCCATGGTAGTTTCCTTCCTAGAAGGTTTAGGTTAGGTAATCAATTGCATAAAGAGCTGCCTCCACCCTTCGCAGCAACTCGGCTTTCTAGGGGCAAGATTTGACACCCATCAGGGCCGCGTGTTTTTGACGCAAGAGCGCTTCCTCAAGCTGTCGGTGCAACTTCGCTTATTCCTGCTTTACTCCTCTCCTCTGGTTTGGGATTACCTTCAGATCCTGGGAACTATGGCGGCCACCATCGAGCTGGTGCCCTGGGCAAGGGCTCATATGCGCTGTCTTCAGAAGGCACTTCTCTTTCTTTGGTCACCAATATCGGAGGATTATCAACTCCATCTCCCGCTCCTGCTGGCAGTCAGATGCAGTCTCCGTTGGTGGCTGTCCCCGCGCAATCTACTCCAGGGGGATACTAGTGACAACGGATGCCAGTCTCTCCAGTTGGGGAGCTCACTGCCTGTCTCATACAGCGCAAGGAACTTGGGCGCCTCACGAGTCTCATTGGACTATCAATAGGCTAGAGGCTCAGGCTGTCCGCCTCGCCTTGCGGTGTTTTCTACACTCTCTGAAGAATCAGGCAGTTCGAGTCCTCTCTGACAACACAACTACAGTATCTTATCTCAACCACCAAGGGGGCACAAAGTGTCCGGGAGTAACAAGAGAAATGAATCTCCTTTTCCCTTGAGTGGAGAGGCATTTGCGGGCCATTTCAGCACAATATTTCGTGGGGACAGGCAATGTCAAGGCCGACTTTCTCAGCCGACACACTCTCGATCCTGGAGAATGGGAACTTGCTCCGGAAGCCTTTCAGGAAATAGTGCAAAGGTGGGGGTTGCTGGCAATGGACCTCATCACCTCGCCATCAAATGCCAAGGTGCCAGTTTTTTTCAGTCGCTGGAGGGAACACAGGTCAAAGGGGATAGATACATTGGCACAGCCATGGCCGAACCACATTCTTCTGTACGTGTTTCCTCTGTGGGCCATGATAGGGAAAGCTCTCCATTGCATCATGGAGCACCAGGGGCCAGTGATCCTGGTAGCGCCAAACTGGCCCCGAAGGCCCTGGTATGCAGATCTTGTGCGCATGTCTCGGGAAGTTCCTCTGCAGTTCACAGCTTCTTCAACCCTTCTTTGACAGGGTCCAATCGCCATGGAAAATCCCGCTTCCTACTCACAGCTTGGCTCTTGAACGCCGCAAGTTAACCCGCAAGGGCTACTTGAGCAAAGTGGTGGCTACTTTTCTTAATGCTCGTCGGTCTTCGATATCTCTAGCATACGCTCGCATTTGGTGCGTTTTTGAGTTATGGTGTTCGCGGTGCGAGGTCTCCCCATGGCGTACAGACATTCCAGAAATCCTCGCCTTTCTACAGGAGGGCCTGGATAAGGGGTTAGCCCTCGGAACTCTTTGAGTGCACGTGGCCGCATTAACTTGTTTCCGTGGGCCGGTGCATGGGCACTCACTGGCATCGCAGTCGGAGGTGACTCAGTTTCTCAAAGGAGTCAAAGTGCTACGTACGTCCGGTAATACCCCTTTTGGATCTTACCTTAGTTCTGAAGGCACTTATGGACCGACCCTTTGAGCCCCTCAAAGAGGCCGCTCTTCGGGATTTAACACTTAAAACAGTATTCTTGGTAGCAATAACCTCAGCTCGTAGAATCTCCGAATTGCAAGCTCTTTCTTGTCGGGATCCCTATGTTTCCTTCTCTGCAGAGGGCATCTCTCTTCGAGCGGTTCCCTCCTTCTTGCCTAAGGTCCTTACGCCTTTCCATCTCAATCAGCCTGTATTACTGTCTGTCTTTTCGAAAGAGCAATGCTCTGGGCAGCATAAGAATCTCAGGACAGTACACCTCAAGAGAATCCTTTAGCAGTATCCGAAAGTTACCAATTCTTTTCGTAAATCAGACCATCTCTTCATACTTTTTGCGGGTCTTCGAAAGGGTTTCGCGGCCTCTAAGTCCACTTTTGCTAGATGGCTCCTGAAGAAAACTCCATGATCTAACCACAATACCACGGCTCTTTAGGTCTCTGGTCCATCAAGCAGTGAGAGACAGGCAGAGAGTAATACAGAACACAATCACACACACACAAGTGTTACTGTCTTTGAGCTCAGAGGGAAGACAATAAGCGGACTATGGACAGGCATAATTACATGCTTATTGAATTCAAAGTCCTCCTCCTAAAAAGCTCCTTTTTATTAGAGAAAAAGAGGAAGTAACAGTCATTTATTATAACCATGAAATAACACAAGGTGTCGCCAAAGTTCCTTTTACAGAGTAAGATCTGATTACAGTATATTAGATGAAATTTAAAATTGCAAAAGTTGCAAAAATTATGTTTTGTCAGCAGTGACTGTACAATGAACTATGGTTGCACAGTTCATAGCCTATGTTCTTTTTGCTTGCGTTAACACTGTTCCATCTATTTTAAAGACAGTTACACAGAACCCATGACCATGACATTCTGTTCTATTTAAAAGGAAGTAGGTGAGAAGTCAAACTTCTAAACACATTTTGTATCAAGAAATTCATCCATCTTCAATTACATATTGGGGATTCTGGTATCCCTTTATCTGTCCATTCCTACAGCTCTGACAGGCCATTGAGGTAGCCTATATTGGACAAGGAATACCGGTACCTATAGGTATCCGGGTGCACTCCACTCGTGCCCAGGCAACTTCCTGGGCTGAACATTCTCAGGTTGCTCCTCTCGATGTCTGTCACGCGGCAACCTGGTCGTCGTCAACGTTCGTTCGGCATTACTGACTAGATGTCCAGGCGCGAGAAGACAGTCAGTTTGGAGCTGGGGTGCTCTCAGCAGCTCTCTCTGTCCACCCTAGAGGTTGTTAGCTTGGGTACTTCCCGCTTGTCTGGACTGGTCTAGCAGGATGAAATGGAAGGAGAAATTTCAATTACCGTTAATTTCCTTTCCTGGAATCCTGCTAGACCAGTCCAGGTCCCACCCGGCTGTCAATTACAGTATTATTGGTGCAGTGGAGCCGAAAATCCTTTTTTTCCAGATGTCCTAAAGAATGTTAATACAGTGGGATGTCCTAGAGACGCCTTGGCGCATCTCTTGTTCATGTATATAGTTGAGACAGTCTTCTCACAGCGGCTTTGTTGGCCTTGTTGGTCAGTTTTCATAGTAACATTGTTTGCTAATCAGAGTATACTGAGGAGGACCCCTAGGGGTATGCCTGTACCTGCCAGAGCTCAACCAATCAGAGCCCTGGAGGTTTTTTTCTCTGTCTCCAAGATCTGCTGGAAGGGGAACACAACCTGCTTGTCTGGACTGGTCTAGCAGAATTCCAGGAAAGGAAATTAACGGTAAGTGAAATTTCTCCCTATTTAGTATCAGAGTGGTTTACAAAGAAGAACAGTCAAGTAACTTTACATAGAACAGGTGTAAAACATCAAACAAGGTACAAGCAACTTTACATAGAACAGAAAAAATTGCAAAACCAAGTAACAGAGGCAGGTAATCATCAACTAAAACAAGGCAGGATAGAAGGGGGAAGGGATTAAAAGGGGAAGGATAGGAGGGGTGGGGGGCAGGGGGAGGGAATGTAGCGGGGAGGTTGGGAGAGGTAGGATCACTAAAACCACATGATGAGGGTCGGGACTCCAAGTAAGACTAAGAGAGAGGAGAGGTCGGCATTATGAGAGTCAGCATAATGGAAGTTCTTCATTATGTTATGTGGTCATAAGTCAGCTGGAAAAAGTGAGTCTTTAAGGCTTTCCTGAATGTACAGTAGATATGTCCATGATGACTTGTACTGAGGGATGAAGGGCATTCCAGAGTGTTGGTGCGTATAAAGAAAACAAATATACCATTCTTGGCAATGTAGGATGGTGATTTTTACATGTAAACCAGATACTCACCTAGGCACTAATATCATAGGGCCATCATGACTGTGAAGCACCACAGCCTGACAGCTACAAAACCAGGGCCTGTAGCACATGAGTGTACCTGCTGGGACCTGGAAGAGTAGGCACACATTTACATGCTCAGCAGCGATTGGAAAGTATGATGGTCATGTTTGCATATGCACTGGATAGATGTGGGAGGACTACTAGTGTGTGCTGTGGAGGAGTTGGGAGATAGGGCCTGTGCTTGGTAAAACAGCCAGAATTGGCCTGATAGCCAGTGTTGGAGACTGCAGAGCACAGTTGGGGAGGGGGCATGCAAATGAGGTGTACCAACAACTGGCAAAATGCAGATTTGGCACCAATATGTGCTGTCAAACCACCACCTCCCCTGCATGGGTAGCCATGCAGCAGTGCATATGTGCACCTAGGGAGCTATGCTCCTGAACCATAGGAGGTTTGTGTTTTACCTATTGGCTCATGAGCAGATATCTACCATTGAACATGGTCTAGCTTGGTTGCAATTCCCTGATGAGTGTTACCTCCCCCGGCCCTTGCTTTGGGGATGAGACGTTCCACAGATCTGGGGAACTCCATTTGGGCGCCCAAGGGCCTGTGGACCATCATATCTCCAGGAAGAAGCAGGAAGTCAGTCTTCACATATGGGTGACATCGGCACCGATTGAACCCAGCATGAGAACACTTCCCAGCATCCAATAGGAATGCTTTTGGGAGCATTTCTTCACGCATGCGTGGCTGCCTTCCCTCCTGGTCTCCTCCGTCATCTTTTTTTTCCGCGGAGTCATCGGGACCTCGTTCCTGTCAGCCGTGTCTAGAGACCAAAAATTTTTCAAACGTACTTAGGTTGCCTTCCCATCGACTGATTTGACTCACCGTTGATTCTGGTTCCCCTTTTTATTTTTATTTTACATAATTTTTATTTTCAGGTTTTTTTACAAACTTTATTTGAGGCCTGTGGCCTCATTGGGCACCATTGCCCAGTTTGATTTTCCCTCCATATTATTCACTAATATAGAGAAACCCCAAAGTGATTTCCAAAAAAGCTCCACATTTTCCAGCACAATTTCTATCACTGATTAGCATTCTTGGTGCCTAAAATGTTTAGGCCCGGACCACAATATCGATTCTTGTCCTGATCCACCACATGACTTCTAGAGTTAGAAAGAACTGGGACAAACAGAAGGCAAACTTTTCTACAGACTCAGTTCTTTCGGTGCACTTCTTGGGGGTGTCCGCTCCTTCAAAGTCTTCCCATGCATCTAAATCCTCATCAGCAAAGGAAAAGCATCGCTCGGAGTCACCATTGTTTAAGAAATAGAAGACATCTGCCTCAGCATCGAGGTAATCAACTTCCAGGTCGGCTTCGGACACCGAGTATTAGCATTGACACAGTCCTTTATTGCATTCCGTTGCTGACCATCCATCGAAGCAACCCTGGTGGGAGATGTCACCCTCCAAAGCCACACAGAGGTTTGGGGATGCCCCCGAGGTCCAATTCTCGGTAGAGCCCCCGATACTGGCATCACGAGTTGTGATCCACACAGCCGTGTCTGGAGCCACTCCTCCCCCGGTACCATCATTGGATGACTGTGTCATTGCCATCGAGCATAGCATTGCTGAGCTCCTAGCGGCAGTAATGCCGATGACATTGAGTGCTCCGCAGTCAGCACCAGTTCTGCCGATGCCAACGATGGTCACAGAGCTCGGCACCCTTAGGCAGGCAGGCATCCCCTGCCTCGCATAGCTCTGCAGAGCAGCCAATACCAAGGCCCTCGGCACCACTGGGTCTGATACCCTCTACATTTAAATAGCAAAGCTCTGAGCAGCGAAGGTATTGAACATCTCATAAGGATTATTTTGACTTCCTTCCAAACTCTGATTCCAAAGAGGCTTCTGACGTGGAATCCACAGATTCCAATACCCACCCATCCATCGCTACCTTATGAAAGTCAATGTTCGCCACCCAAGGACATGTCCTTTTAGGATTATATTAAGGTCATGGCGGCAGCTCTCAATGGCTACGGAAATAAAAGCAAGAGCTCAATATCCTCCAATACCCATCTGCGCCGAAGGAGGCTGCTACCTTCCCAGTGCATAACATCTTAAAGAATCTAATGGCTCAGATGTGGGAGGGCCCTCATGTAATCCCCTGCAGTGAGTAAAAAGACTTGATACCCTTTATAGGGTTCTTCCCTCCCCAGGTTTCCATAAGTCACAACTCCCCGCACCACTGCATGGTTGCGGAGTCTTCCATGAGGAGGATAAAAAGACAGAAAACTCATTCCTCGGTGCCTCCGGGGGGAGAGGCCAGGACCCTGGCTGCATTTGGAGGGCAGCCATTCCAAGCCACCATGCTAGCCTCTAGAATAGTCTCCTATATGCTACATATGGGCATGTTTCTCAAGGATGTATCAAGAGATTTGTTGGAGTTTACCACCCTGTTGCCCCTGACAAGCAGGCGGCTCATCAGGCCTTAGTAACATATGCCCAGAATACATCACAATTCTTTACAAGGGCAGCATTTGGTGTATTTGAGACCAATATCGGATCTGCTGCAGCCTTCATAGGGGCTATGAGGATAGCATGGCTCCAAACATCTGACCTGGAGCCGTGGGTCTAAAACAAATTATTCAACATACCATGTAATGGTGAGAACCCCTTTGGTTAGAGAAGGCAGGTGAGATAGAAACTGACGGCCTCACCATGAAGAAGCTTTCAAGGAACACAGCAGACTCTTCTAAGACGACTACCATTAAAACCCTTTCTTCCCTAAGAAGAAAAGGTTTCTCCGAGAACAAGCAGGAAGGTCAGTCCTCACATATGAGTGACATTGGCACCGACGGAACCCTCGAAGAAACATCCCCCCAGCTTTCAAAGAAATCTTTTA
This sequence comes from Ichthyophis bannanicus, assembly GCA_033557465.1. Lineage (NCBI taxonomy): Eukaryota > Metazoa > Chordata > Amphibia > Gymnophiona > Ichthyophiidae > Ichthyophis > Ichthyophis bannanicus. The sequence continues at coordinate 23,282 of JAWIIG010000142.1, forward strand.
GGAGGTGCTACCATGCATGCGTGGTCCCCTTCCTGCCCAAGGGTGCCATCTTGATCAGTCACCTTTTTCCACGGAGCCCTTCAGATGCTGTTCTGGCTTGTCCCCGAAAATAGTTGATTTTTCTTCTCTTGAGTTTCATACTCTCCTCCGGTATCACACCAGTACTCTTCCCGCCACCCGACCTCGCTGCCTCGGCATCAAGCTCGGGTCTTTTTTGCAGTTTTCTTTGTTTTTTTCTGGCATCTTTGCGCCTTTTTTCCCCAACTGGCAGCCCCGCGAGTCTTTGACCTCGCGGGGGTACTTTTCCCCTCCCCATGACTACCAGTGGCTTTAAGAAGTATGATCGGTGCTCGAAAATCATGTCTTTAACTGACACACAACTACTGTCTCTGCTGCCTCGGGCCAGACCACAACCTGGCAAACTGCGGTCTTTGCAAAAGGATGTCCAGCAAGGTCCTCAAGAGCCTCCAGCAGCAGCACGATAAGTTTTTCCCTGAGTTCCCGGTGCCTCCGAAGGCCAGGGCCTCATCTGAAGACTCAACACTTCGGGCAGACCCCTCCGAACCCGAACCCAGCTGTGGGTCTTCAGAAAGGGGGGTCTCCCTTGAGAGAATCCAGAAAGAAGAAGAAAGCCTCAAAGGCAGCGTCCTTGGATGGATCCAACCGGCCGGGTGCTCCTCGAGCCTGGTCTTGCAGTTTGAGACGTTTGTCGGAGGGATTGGAGAAGGAGCGGCCTGCCTCGGTCCCCAGACATTATCCTCATCGAGGATTCCCCTTTAGGGGAGCTGGCATCAGGCCCTAGTCCCTCAGTGCCCACAACAAAGGCTGCGGAACCTTCTGGCCTGGAGTCCAGAATGGCGGGCCTGAAGGGCAGTTTTCCTTCATGGACCAGCAGCGGGCACTGATGTCCAGTACGACCGGTTCATCCGCCCTGACCAACAGGCCCTCGACGTCCAAGGCATCCCCGGAGGCCAAGCTGCTCCTCGGCTGAGGTCTCGATCCAATTCCCGCTTGACGGGACCACGATCATCCCAGCCATGGAGCATTGGGAGACCACAGCCTGTGGTCAGCCTGAGGTCCATGGATCATCCCTCCTATGAGTCCTCGATGTACTACTCCGAGTGGGAAATGAAGGATGAAGAATCCCCCTATACCTGTCGCCACTGCGACGTCCCCTTAAACTCTCCCATCTCGGAGCCTCGGCAGCGGTCCCCGCTGGAGGATATGGGCTTCCTTGATTTCGTCTAAGATATCTCTAAGGCCCTGGTGTTCCCTATGGAATCAGAGGCGGACCCTTGGGTGGATGACTTGGAAATCCTCCAGTACGAGGCTCCTCCAAGGGAATCTCTCACAGTGCCATTTCCTCCCATCTTGGAACGGCTGATGATCCATATGTGCTGGTGATGAGTGATGAGAAAGCGGCTCGACTAAATGTATCGAGTCCACTGGAGCCCGGGTTTCCAGAAATCACAACTGCCGCATAACTCTATGGTGGTGGGTTCGGCCATGCGTCTGCTGAAAAATCAGAAGACGCACTCCTTGGTAACCCCCGGCAGGGAGGCCCGCACCTTGGACACCCTCGGCAGAAAGTGTTACCAGGGCTCAGTGCTCATCTGCCACATTCAGGCCCCTACCAACTGTACATGGGCATGTACAGTTGGAGACCTGGTGAAGGAACTCACCGGGTTCTCAGCTGGTTTCTCCGAGGAAGCCTTGCAGTGGTTCAAGAACCTGGCTAAGGCCGTCTGTGAGTGCACAAGTTATATCTCGGGCAGCCTGTGACAGGTTCGAGTCGGCGGATTGAGTAGCTGCGGCGGGCATCATTGCACGACGCCAAGCTTAGCTACAGTCATCCGACCTCAAGTAGTGAGTCTCGGAAAATTGGTTGATGTCCCATGCCAAGGAGAGAACTTCTTTGGCAAACCCTGACTGACAAGGCTGCCGAGCTGGAGACTGGGTTCATGATGAGGACCAGGCTCTCTAAAAAGACTGCTACCCCTCTCTGATGGAAGGGCTTGGGTAAAAAGTCCTTCTACCTGAGGAGGAAAGGGGCTTCTTACAGAAACTACCCACCTTTTCAGGCCTCCCGGGTTCCCCAACAGGGTCAGCAGGCCAAGGGACATGGATATGGCCCTCATAAGCAGAAGACCCCAAAACCCAGGCACTGGCCCTGGACCCGGCCCAGCCAGGAGGGGAGTTTTGACTCCTTGGGCATAGCCTCTCTACTACAAGGATTTCAGCAGCCCACAGGGGGACATCTGGCCCACTATGCCCAGAGGTGGTTGATCACCACCCACCGACTCCTGGGCACTTTGGGTAGTCAGGGAGGGTTATCTCACCCACCTAACTCAGGACACCTCCCCTTATTTTCCAGGAAAGCCTCTCAGGTCTCCCCTCCACCGGGACCTTCTACTGAAGGAGTTGGCAGGTCTTCTCGAGGACAAAGCAGTAGAACCGGTGCCCCACCATCTCAAGGGCAAGGGGTTCTATTCCAGGTACTTTCTTGTGCCAAAAAGGATAGGGAGCCTAAGGCCATCCTTGACCTGCACAACCTCCACAAGTTCCTGGTGAGGGAGAAGTTCAAGATGCTCTCCTTTGGCATATTATTGCCCTACCTCCAGCAGGGAGATTGGCTATGCTCCTTAGACCTGAAGGATGCCTGTACCCACATCGTCATTCACCCCAACCACAGGCAGTACCTGTGGATCATAGTCGGGGCAGGCACTATCAATACAGGATGTTGCCTTTTGGCTTGGCCTCCACCCCAAGGGTCTTCACAAAATGCCTGGCAGTCATGACCGCCTTCCTCCACCTCCAGGGGGTATTTGTCTTCTGCTACCTGGACTACTTGCTCATAAAGGGAGGCACGGCCTCAGAGGTGCAGCAGGCCACCGCATGCACCATCCAGGTCCTGCAGCACTTGTGCTTTCTCATAAACTCCATGGTCCACGTCACCCAGATGCTCACCTCCACATGAGGGCTGCGTAGTGGTGTCTCTGAGACCAGTGGACTCAGGCCACGAAGCACCTCCGAGAAAAGAGCCTCTATAACCCGTCAACTGGCAGATTCTCTGTCCTGGTGGCAGACTCCCTGATATCTCGAGGTGGGCATGCCCTTTCAGATACCGAGCCCCTTAAAGGTCCTTACCACTGATGCCTCCCTGCTCGGCTGGGGATCCCACTGCGAGGAACTCTGCACCCAGGGCAGCTGGTCACCAGACGAGTGTGCCCAACAGAACAACCTCCCGGAACTATGAGTGATATACTTAGCCCTTCGAGCCTTTTGCCACCACCTGCGTCACCAGCCGGTGCCTATCCAGATAGACAACCAGGTGGTAATATTCTATATGAACAAATGTGGGCACGGGGTCTCGCGCCCTCTGCCAGGAGGCGATGCTTCTCTGCTCTTATGCAATCCAACAAGGTATTCTCCTAAGGGCAGTATACCTTCCAGGGCATAACAACCTGCTGGCTGACAGATTGAGCAGAGTCCTCCAGCCGCATGAGTGGCAGCTGGACCCCAGTGTGGCAGAACGTCTCTTCCGGATCTGAGGGAAACCCGTGATGGACCTATTTGCCAGTCTGGACAACTTCCAGTTGCCCCGCTTCTTTTCCCGGCAGGCCCCCCCCTTCCAGGGTGACAGCGGACGCGTTCCTCGTCTTGTGGTCTGAGGGCCTCATTTACGCCTTCCCGCCCATGTCACTAATTGCAAAAACTTTGTTCAGGACCCTCCGTGACAAGGACTCACTCTTTCTGATAGCCCCTCGGTGACCCAGGCAACAATGGTTCCCGCTGCTCCTCCGAATAACAGTGGAGACCCCCATCCTGTTGGGACTTCTCTGGGACTCCTGTCTCAGGAAGTGAGCTCTCTTCTGCACCCCAACCTGGGGTCCCTGTCTCTGACAGCGTGGCTGCTGAAAGGGTGACCTTAGCCCCTTTCAACCTCTCCGGTGAGATAGAGGAGATCCTGCTGGCCTCTCACAAGGCCTCTACTAGGAAAGCTTATGCTTGCAAATGGCGCAGGTTTTGCAGCCATAGCCTGGTATACTCAGCACAGGAATGACCCATTCTCCTACCCAGTGGGACTGGTGTTAGTCTCTTCTCCATCTCTCGCAATTCGGGCTTAAATCTAACTCCGTCCAGGTGCATCTCAGTGCCCTGGCGGCGTATCACCATCCGGTGGATGGCAAGCCCCTCTTGGTCCACCAGCCACTGGTGACCTGCTTTCTTAGGGGTCTGCTCTTATTGAAGCCACTGGTTCACCCTCCAGCGACCGAATGGGACCTCAGTGAGGTATTGGGGCAGCTCACTTTCCTGCCTTTTGAGCCTCTGGCTACTTGCCACCTACGATACCTCTCATGGAAGGTGGCGTTCCTGATTACACACACTCCTCCGCTCGCAGAGTTAGCGAGCTTTCAAGCCTTAGTGGCGCAGGCGCAGGCCACCTTATACCAGGTTCTACAAGAAGCAGGGTGGTGCTCCACACACCCCCTAAATTTCTTCTGAAGGTGGTATTGTCCTTCCATCCTCATTCCAGGAAGTGGTACTTCCTATCTTCTTTCCAAGACCTCGCTCCAGTAGGGTAGAGACGGTCCTTCACACCTTGGACTGTAGAAGGACTTTGTCCTTCTATATCCAATGTACTTGGGGGTCACCCGCAAAGCCAATCAGCTTTTGTCTCCTGCAACTCCAGTAGGCTGGGGGAGGCGGTGACCAAGCGTACGCTGTCCACTGGATGGCAGACTATACCACCCTCGCCTGTAAGCAAAGCGGGGCTCCGCTCTAGAAGGCCATGTCATGGTTTGTACCGTGTCAGGGCCTTGGTGGCAAACGTTCGCTCTGTCCCGATAGTGGACATCTGCGGACCACCATCTAGTCTTCAGTCCATACCTTTGCAGCTCATTACTGCCTGGAAAGGGAGTCCCAATGGGACAGTGTCTTCGGCCAGGCTGTGCTTTTTTAATCTGTTCGGGATTTAGGAAAATCCTATCCTCTGATCCTTCTGTGTTCAGGCTACCAGAGTACTAGTTTTCATTGGACACAGGGGTCCTACTGTAGTCTGTGGATGAGACTTAATTGCTGCCTGCTTGCCAATTCCCCGTGAGGGAGTTTGTGTTTTTCGCTATGGGCTTTCGGTAGCCTGTAGCTGGTGAGTCCCATATGTGAGGACTGACTCCCTGCTTGTTTCCGGAGAAAGCGTAGTTACTCACCTGTAACAGGTGTTCTCCTGGGACAGCAGGAATCAGTCCTCACCAACCCTCCCCCCTCCCCTTGTTGTTGCTTCTTTACCATCTTTTATTTTGCCATCTTTTAGCTATGTCATCTGACTGAGCAAGATGGCACTCTTAGGCGGGAAGGGGACCACACATGTGTGGTAGCATCTCCCAAAGGCTTTCTTTGAAAGCTGGGGAGGATGCTTCCATGAGGGCTCCATCGGTGCCAACTTCACGCATATGTGAGGACTGATTCCTGCTGTCCCTAGAGAACACCTGTTACAGGTGAGTAACTATGCTTTATTCGCCATATCATTCGTATTCTGGCTACTCTGCCTTTCCAAACAGCAAACAGAAGGGCCAGAAACAAGTCAGGAAACCCAAGGTTATGAAACCACAGCCTGCAGCTTCTATTTAACCTCCTCAGTGTTTTTGACTGCTTCAAAAAGAGCATGGCCAATTCTCCCATAATTTTCCCTCTTCTTCCTCTGATCCCAGGAAGACTAGTGCATTTTGCACATCGTTGGAGCAACATCACTTCCAAGCCCTGGACTTTACATCTATTCAATCAGGGCCTCCAGCTGAAATTCCAGGATCTTCCTCCCACTCACTTTGTGGAACAACCTCCTTTGGATTTCCTTCACTTCTTCTTGCTTCAGCAGGAAATTCTCTCACTGCTGAAACAATGGGCTATAGAGGAGTTTCCCCCGTCTCAGCAGTGCTTGGGATTCTAACTACTTCCGATATGTCTTTAATTTCAAAAAAAAGTGGTAGATCATAGACCTATATTAGATCTCTGAAATCTCAAGAAATTCCTTAAGGAGAAATTCAGGATGATTTCTTTAGGCTCTCTTCTGCCATACCTCCAGCAAAACGATTGACTACGCTCTCTGGATTTAAAGGATGCTTATACACACATCTTGATCCACCCAGATGACACAAAGTTTCTCAGGTTTGTTTTTCAGAACAACTACTACCATTTGGACCTCCCATTTGGACTGGTCTCAGCCACCCCGAGTCTTCACAAAGTGTTTGGCTGTGGTTGCAGCCTACCTTTGAACTCTGGGGATCTTTCTGTTCCCCCTACTTAGACAACTGGCTGCTAAGGGCAGATTCCCACTGCAACAGTCACTTAAAATCAAACCATACATGTTCTTCCAGGCAGTTGGGTTTTGTGATAAATTATCCAAACAAAATCACATCTCACGCCAACTCAGGACCTTAAGATCATAGCAACTCGATTAGATAAAGTAAGAAGCAGGGCGTTTTCTGCCAGAGGACAGATGCCTCAGTCCTAATTGCCTTAGCCACACAGGTCCAACAACAACAATCTTCAGTTATGGCCAGAAAACATTTCTACGCCTCTTAAGCCACATGGGCTTCCACGTACATGTCGTGCCCATGAGCCCATATCTCAACATGAGAGGATTGGGCAGTGGACTCTCACAACAGTGGAAGCAGTCCTATCTGACCTCATCAACATCACACCGCAAATGAGAACAGCTCTTCACTGGTAGTTCACACCGCAGAACCTGTTTCATAAGGTTTCAGAAGTCTGTACTGCGTTATACCCTAATGACCGATGCATCAAAACTAGGCTTGGGAGCCCATCTCAATTTCTTGACAACACAGAGCCTTTGGTCCGCTCAAGAGGTGCTTCTCCAGATCAGTCTTCTAGAGCTCATGGAGATCTTCAATGCCATCAGTCTTCTCTCCTGAACTCAAGAGACACACTCTTCTCATACAGGTGGACAACCAGGTGGCTATATTTTATATAAACAAGCAAGGGGGAACAGGCTCTCAGGCCCTATGTATGGAAGCCTTCCACCTATGGAACTGGGCAATTCATCTTCATGCAGTATACCTTCCAGGAGCAGAGAATCACTTAGCCAACAGACCAAGCCGGATCCTCCATTCACATGAGTGGATGCTGGAACCTCAAGTAACGCAACATTTGTGCCACCTTTGTGGGATGCCATGAATAGATCTCTTTGTTTCTTCCCTCAATGCCCCAAATACCACACTTCTGCCCGAGGATCTGTCCTCTCACAGGGAGATGTGTTCCTCATCCACTGGGGACAGGATCTCCTTTATACTTTCCCTCCCCATCCACTCATAGCGGAAAACACTCTTCAAACTCCAGGCTGACCAGGGACAAATGATTCTCATCCCCTCTTAATGGCTCACACAGCCATGGTTTCCTCTGCTTCTTCAACTTGCTCAGGCTCAATTATTCACCAACCCTACTCTCATCGAACAGGGGACCCTTCTGCACCCCAACCTCAGGACACTCTGCTTGATGGTGTGGAGGCGAGTGCTTTGTCCTCTTGCACTTAGATCTCCAAGAGGACGTGTTGCATGTGCTCCTATCTTCAAGAAAAGATTCAACCAAGCATTCTTATGCTTTTAAGTAGTGCAAGTTTTCCATCTGGTGTTCTCATAAAACACTAGAACCTTTCACATGTCCCGTTCCGGACTTACTCCAATACCTGCTCCATTTGTCGTCCTCTGGGCTTAATACCAACTTGGTGCAAGTACATTTATCTGCCATTGCCACCATCCCACCATACTTTTAGAGAACTGCCCTATCTCAGCTCACCCCTTAGTAGTCAGATTTATGCCCATTCTTCTCCTGACCAAGCTGCCTTTCCATCCACTCCACCTCCTGCACCATGGGATCTAAATGTTGTTCTTGCACAACTCATGCGCAGTCCTTTTGAAACCAGTGGTTTCAGCTCCTTTAAAGTTTGTAACATGGAAGTTTCTTTTCCCTCTTAGCAGACACTTCAGCACAAAGAGTCAGTGAACTGCAGCTTTGGTGAGCTATGCCTCTCTATACCACTTTTCACCATGACAAGATGATCCTTTCCACACATCCTAAGTTCTTGCCGAAGGTCATCGCCTCCTTCCACCTGAACCAATCTGTCTTGCTACCAACATTTTTTCCAAGGCCTCACACCTCCCCCGGCTGAGGCCAGACTTGATACCCTAGATTGTTAAAAGAGCGTTCGCATTCTGTCTAGACTGTACTAAGGACTATTGCCAATCCTCTCAGTTGTTTGTTTGTTTGTTTTTTTTAAACGTTTATTTTCATTTTACAACAAGCAAAAAGAAACAACACACCAAAGGAGACAAATACAAGCATACAATAAGGAAAAGCAACCCCAATTACCCCCCACCCCTATGCTTCTTCTCTAAGCTGATAAGTATCATCATATAAGCGCTTACAAACAACAGTAATTGTACATCAAAACAAACAGAAATAGTATCTGCGATACAGAATGCTCATGTGACAGAGATTTACACAGATTTAAACAGTCAGATGAGAGCATTTAGCAGTTTGAACATAGTCGTTAAGCATCTTCCATTTAGACAAGTGGTGGGGGGTCTGAACGGAAGAAGCTAACATACGAGGTATTTGCTCATATTTACTGTAGAGACAGACATGATTCCACCATTCATTGGGGCTCAGATGGGAGCTATTTTTCCAGTATTTTCGTAATTAGGGAAATAGCCATGCCCCAAAAAACCAAGCACGGGGATGTTCACCTTGCGTAGTGACATGTAATGAGAAAGATATGGCAGCATGATCTGAGATATGGAGAGGATGAATCCTAGCCGTGTCCACTTGGGATATCAGTGCTTTGGAGATAAGAAGAAAATCTATTCTAGATTGTGAGTGATGGGGGGCTGAGAAAAAGGTGAACTCTAAATCGGAGGGGTGGAAGCAGCCTCCATATATCTACTAACGCAAGATCTTTCATCAGAGCTGTGAGGGTATCAAGACTCTTGGGTGGACCACTCGTTCTAGGCGGTAGTCTATCAAAGGATCAAGTACTTGGTTGAAAATCGCCGCCAAGTATTAATGGAGTATTGGCAGAGGCCTGTGCCAACTGCGCAATACTTGCATAGTAAGCAGGGTTATCCACATTCGGAGCATAATTCACTATCTCCAACCATTAAGATGTGCACGGGCCCATCTACCCTCCTTATCAGAGCTAGTATCCATTACAGTAAACTTGCAAAGACTTCTTAACCAAGATGGCTACCCCACGGGAGAGTAGGCAGCCACCATGTAAGGCTTAGCATTAAGTTTCAGTGTTTCAGCGGAGTTTAATGCGTTTCCTGAGAAGAAACACTAAATCAGCATGCTCATGATTAAGATAGCTAAGGATTTTCTTCTTTTGATTGGACTATTGATGCCTTTTACGTTCAGTGATAAGATCTTACATAAGGCCATTCAGAAGGGTTAAAAATTCTGAAAAAGAACATGATAACGCACATAATTTCACAATGTCCCTCATATTAACTGTATATGGCTGTACACATGACATGATAGAAAAAAAGCTAATGACAAAACAATGAAGCGCCCCATATAAAAAAAATAAGCACCGAAGTGCATTAGAGAAGAAGCAGAACCCCAGAAATTACTGGCGACCATATGTCTGCGGGGAGAAACCCCAGAGAAGGCCTAAATTGAAACATATAACCTGTATAGCTGTGCGTGTTCCGAATCCAACCGAGGTGCACATCATGGAGGGATAGGAGACCAAGAAAGTTATATATAGAAAGAAAGAAAAGTCCAGGCAGTCTCTGTTCCAGGCTGTGATCACCGCGTCGGGCCATTCAAAATGGCGGGCAGATCCGGCGGATTACAGATCCAAGTTGTTGGATTAGCGCATCTGGTCTGCTTCTTTGGAATCTAAAAATGTTGCTAGTAGATCAGGATCTTCGAATGTTCTAGTTTGGTTATGGAGAGTCACTCTGAGCTTCGCTGGATACAATAGGCCAAAGCGAGCCTGTAGCTGTTGAAGTCTAGGGCGAAAAGCAAGGAGTCTCTTCCGACGGTCAACTGTGGGCTTTGCCAAGTCAGGGAAGAAGGAGACTTTATGACTTTCAAACTCCAGATGATGATTCGCCCGGGCAGCATTTAGAATTTGCTCAACTTGCTGATATCTCAGTAATCGAAAGATGATAGGCCGGGGGGGTCGTTCGATTGAGCGCCATGTTGGTAGGAACACGATATGCGCGGTCAATTTCCAGATCTCTGTGAAAAGTGATCTTCAGCAAGGAGGGAAGAGTTTTGACCAGGAATTCTCTTATATCTCCTGCTTCCGCCCCCTCCGGTACTCCAATGAGCCTTACATTGTTGCGACGGGCTCGATTATTGCTATCCTCTAACTCTTTTTGAAGATTCTGTATCTGACGCTCAGCCTTGTCCAGTTTCTCCAAGCGCACCGCGTGCGAGTCGAGGACCCCCGCCATGTTGTCCTGCCGTAGTGAAAGACCATCAAGCCGGTCCTGAAGCATACCGAAGTCTTCTCGCATGGCTCGGAGCGCTTCTCTCTCCGTTGGACTGTACCAGTTCCTTCACACCGCGTATTTCCTCCAAGATCTCCTGTTGCATTTCGGGGTTTTCCCGAAGTGAAACTATCTTTTGTGGGGAAGACAACTCTGTTTTGGAGCGTTTTCCGGGGGTGAAGAAGAGGGAGACCCGAAGTCTAAGCGCGCTGGTTTGTGGGCCGCCCATCCCCCCCCGAGGTACCCCGGTAAGTTCGGAGCAAAATATTAAGTTTATGTAGGTATTAAGTCAGGATTCTGAGTAGGCCTCTCGGGAGCTTCAGCGCGAAGCGTCTAACCCGCTGGACATCAGGCTCCGCCCCCCCAGTTGTTTGTTTTTTGACCAAAGTCATCTCGGGATACCAGTATCCAAAAAAAATATTTTCAAGCTTGCTAGCAGATTGCATATCCTTCGCTTATTTGCAGGCTGGGCTGTCTCTTCCACACTGTGTGACAGCTCATAATGTCAGAGCCATGGCTAATATTGTAGGTAATTTCGGTTTGTCCCTATTTCAGAGATCTGCCAAACAGCGACATGGTCGTCTCTGCATCCTTTCACAGTGCACTATTGCCTGAACAAAGACTCCAGAGCTGATGCTCAATTCAGTCTAGATGTTCTCTGTAACCTTTTTCAAATTTAGACAACTAGCCCACCGCCAATCTAACTACCTTGCAAGGCGTGCTCTGGACAAGCTGAGTCTGTCTGATCCCTCCTGCAACCTCTAGTTGCGCCGGGGTTTCTTCTCTCGTTCAATTTTCCTGAGCTAGGGAGTCTCATATGTGAAGACTGACTTCCTGCTTGTTCCTGGAGATAGCATAGTTACTCACCTATAACAGATGATCTCTGGGAACAGCAGAAATCAGTCTTCACAACCTGCCCCACTTCCCCATCAAGTTGTCCCATTTTTTCTTATTCCTGGTATATAAAGATTATTCTCCGCTATTCACCTGACTGAGAAGACCAGGAAGTAATGCAGGAAGGCAGTCAAGCATTTGTGGAAGAACGCTCCCTAAAGCATTCCTACTGGATGCTGGGGAGTGTTCCCACGCCAGGCTCTGACGTTACCAATATATGAAGACTGATTCCTGCTGTTCCCGGAGATCACCTGTTACAGTTGAGTAACTGCGCTTTCCCTGAGAGCTGGCATGCTCCAGCTGGGAGACATTTTATTTTATTGTATTTATTTATTATTAGTATTTAGCTCGCTCCTTTCCAGGAGAAGATCAAGGTGAGTTACAGTCTCAGATTCACTGTGTATTTCCCTGTCCTCAAAGGGCTCACAATTTCTTTGTATTTCTGCATGCATGACTACATTTTTTATATTAAATCTCAGTTGCTAAGCATTTTGCCATTCTTCTGTTTTTGTTCTCCCAGATCTAGAGTTGTAGTACTTGCATTCAATCTTTGAAGGTAGCCCAGGAGTTCACCTAGTTTTTCTCAAGAAATGGGTAGAATACTTTATAGAGACTGAGGATCACCAAAAGCATATGGTCAGCATGGCCTATGATATGTTTGAGAATGCACTGTGAGCCTCAGTCATGGCATTTGACATCCACAGGCTATCATGATTGTGGTTCTCATCCAGCAGGGAAAACATAAGGAAAGACTTGCTGATTTGCCATATAGTTGTCATAATCTTTTATTAGAGATAAGGAAGTGGTGAAACTTAGGTAGTATCACCACAGCATGCTTCAAATGCTTTCCACTGCCACTTTGAAATTGCCCTTCTGTCACAGAGGTTTTGTGTGAATAATGTCTCTTCAATGCTGCAGAACTGAGATGATATAAAATGTCTGTTATACAAACAGATCAGCTAGGAAATTTACTTAGCCAAATATAAAATGAAAACACAAATAGAGTTCATTAAAATAAACTTCCCAGGCTCCATTTTTGAATGCATTCCTTTTCTTAGTTTTTAAGACGGCAACCCATATTTTATCTTTTTTATGCTAGAATTCTTTTCATAGGTCAGTTTTTATATTTTAAAAAAGGAGAGTATGTTGGAATAGGCTTATAAAGCTGTTTCCCAGAAGGAAGGAATAGTACACATTGCTAAATATATTGCACCTGGGACAGGGAAAGAAGAAATTATTGAAGTAGGTAAGGAATGGGATGGAGTAAGTCACAGAATTCAGTTTTAAATGTATCTTTTACATCTGGTAAACGTTTTTTTACCTTTAAGATTTAGTTTTAACTTTTATTTTGTTTGTTTTTAAGCTGCAAAATACATTTGGTCCAGAAGAGAGGTTGACCAGTAATCGGGAGCTTGTAATCCGTCCAAAAGAAGATATGAAAATCCTTTTGATGTTTACACCTACTCGTGTGGCCTGTATGTCAGCAAAACTGGAAATAAAGCAGTTGGCATATCGATCATCTCAACCGGGGATTAAGTTCACTGTAAGAGAGTCTACTTTTTTTCTCTATAAACTCATCTCTTTGTATATGGATAATTTACATCCTGTTCTTAACCTCAAAAATTAAACAGATTGAGTTATATGAGAGGGACGTATGTAAATGAGATTTCTCCAGGACCAAGCAGGAAGTCAGTCCTCACATATGGGTGACGTCGGCGCCGACGGAGCCCTCGCGGAGCAATTTTCCCCAGCTTTCAAAGAAAGCCTTTGGGAATTGCAGCGCGCATGCGCGGTCCTCTTCCCGCCCAAGGGTGCCATCTTGCTCAGTCGTCTTTTTTCCGCGGAGCCCTACAGACGTTGCCTGTGAATCCCCGCAGAAAAGTTGATTTTTCTCTATTTTTTCTTCGGTTCGACGCCGATTCTTTTCCCGCCCGGACTCGCGACGCCGGTTGCGAGTCCGTCCTTTATTTTTCGGTTTTTATCCTTCGTGACAGATTTCGCGCTTTTTTCCTTTTTCCCTGGCTGCCCGGTCGTTCGACCTCGCAGGGGCCCTTTTTCCCCCGATGGCGGCCAGTGGTTTCAAAAAGTGTGACCTCTGTGAGAAACTTATGTCTCTTACAGACACTCATGACTTCTGCCTCCGCTGCCTCGGCCCAGATCATGACCCCATGATCTGCACGCCATGCGGCAAAATGTCCTCAAAAGCATTGAGGAGTCGGCAGCACCAGCGGGAGCGTATCTTCTCTGACTCCGGCCGGGCTCGGACCTCGTCAGAGGCTTCGACGTCTCGGGACTCTGGTCCTGAGCATCGTCGGAGTTCCTCTGAAAGGGGGTCTCCTACCCGGGAGCATCATCGGAAGAAGAAACCCGCGAGGGCGGGATCGGTGGACGCTCCTGGTTCCTCGAGGGCCAGGTCGCATAGCCCCGATTCCCGTCCGGGGTCCTTGGAGTCGGAAAGGCCGTCAAAACATCCTCGACTCGAGGTGGACTTGCCCGCTCACGTAAGTACTGTTGTCCTCGTGGACTCGCCTCCGAAGGACCCGACACCGTCGGGGCCCGAGTCGGGGGCTGCTGGGTCTCCTGAGCTCGGACTCAGGTTGACGGCCTTGGAGTGCAGTTTGTCTGCCGTCTTGGACCAGCAGCAGGCATTGATCGCTGGCCTCGCTGGCGCTTCTGCCCTGACCGCCGGGACGTGGACCTCCAAGTCGACCCCGGAGACCGAGCCGATCCTCGAGTCCATGAGGGCTCGAGTCGATCCTCGGTTGAGGTCTCCTTCGGCCTCCCGTTCGGGACCGAGGTCGTCGTCGACGCCGACTCCCTCGGCATCGGGGCGGATGGCATCAGTGCCCGCCCGACCGGAGCCGGTCGACTCCTCCTCCGAGGAGTCGGCCTGGGAATCTGAGGACGAAGAGTCATCTGGTTCCTTTCGGACTCGGTGTGTCCCTTCGGACTCCCCCGAGTCCGAACCTCGGAGACGGTCCCCCCCGGAGGATACCCGGTTCTCGGACTTCGTGAGGGATATGGCCAAAGCCTTGGCCTTCCCTGCGGATCCCGAGGAGGAGCCTCGAGTCGAAGAACTCGATGCCCTCCAATATGACTCTCCCCCGAAGGAGGCCTTTATTGTACCGGTTCCTCCAATGCTGGAACTGCTTCTTTTCCGCATGTGGGAGAGCCCGGCGTCGTCGCCGGTGTTAAGCAAGAGGGTCGATTCCATTTATCGAGTCCGCAAGAGCCCCGGGTTCCAAAAGGCACAACTACCGCACCATTCCATGGTGGTGGAATCGGCCATGCATAGACTGAAGAGTCAAAAAATGCACTCCTCGGTGCCCCCTGGTAGGGAAGCCCGAAGCCTGGATGCCCTCGGTAGGAAGTGCTTCCAGGGCTCTATGCTTGCTTGTCGAGTCCAAACATACCAGCTCTACATGGGCATGTATCTCCGAGACCTGGCTAAGGAAATAGCTGGGTTCTCTGCTGGTCTCTCCGACGAACCTTTGCAGAGGTTCCAATCCTTGTCTACTGGCATTCGGGAGTGCTCCAAGTTTATCTCTCGAGCAGCCTATGATGGTTGTGAGGCTTCGGCTCGAGTAGCTGCGGCCGGCATCGGTGGACGCCGCCAGGCTTGGCTTCAGACGTCCGACCTCGAGCCCTGGGTACAGGACAAGTTGGTCGATGTCCCCTGCCGAGGTGATAACCTCTTTGGCAAGCCCATGGATGAGAAGGCTGCACAAATCGAGACGGAGACTCTCACCAGGACTCGTCTCTCAAGGAAGACCTCTGCTCCTTCTCAAAAGAAGAAGGCCTCGGGGAAAAAGCCCTTTTACCCGAGGAAGGGTGCTGCCTATAAATACTACCCTCAGTATCAGGCCTCACCAGCTCCCCCACAGGGAAAGCAGGCCAAGGGACGGGGTAATGGGTCCCGTAGGCAGCCAGCCCCCAAGCCTGCACCACCGGCCCCTGCTCAGCAGGGTGGGGTTTTTGACTTTCTCAGCATAGCCTCTCCCCCTCAGCTGGTTTCTCTCAGCACAGGAGGCCGGCTAGTCCACTTTGCCCACAGGTGGTCCAACATCACCACAGATACCTGGGTGCTTCAGATAGTTCAAAAGGGCTATCTTCATTTTCACCAGGTACCTCCCTCCTACTTTCCAGGGGAACCTTCCAGACTCCCTCTGCACAGGGACTTACTCCTTCAGGAGTTAGCAAGTCTTGTTCAGGAACAAGCCGTGGAACCGGTGCCCCACCACCTGAAGGGTCAGGGGTTTTATTCCCGATACTTCCTGATTCCGAAAATAACAGGAGGCCTCAGACCCATCCTAGACTTGCGCAACCTCAACAAGTTCCTTGCAAAGGAAAAGTTCAAAATGCTTACCCTTGGAATCCTGCTGCCCTACCTCCAGCAGGGAGACTGGCTATGCTCCTTAGATCTGAAGGATGCGTATACTCATATCCTTATTCATCCAGACCACAGACAATACCTCAGGTTTGTGGTGGACGGACGCCATTACCAGTACAGAGTACTGCCTTTCGGCCTATCCTCCGCCCCCAGAGTGTTCACCAAATGCCTAGCAGTGGTGGCGGCCTATCTGAGACTTCAGGGTCTCTTTGTGTTCCCATACCTAGACGACTGGCTCGTCAGGGCCCAGTCTGCCCAAGAAGCCACTCAAGCTACTCATCGCACGGTGGCTCTGCTCCAGCACTTGGGATTTGTCATAAACTTCGCAAAGTCCACTTTGCTCCCCTCTCAAGATCTAGAATTCATCGGCGCCAGGTTGGACACTCTTCAGGCGCGGGCCTTCCTGCCTCTGGACAGGGCCCAAAGGCTCATGGATCTCGCCAGCCGCTTTCACAGCAATTCCCTGATCTCGGCCAGGCAATTTCTGAGACTGCTCGGCCATATGGCTTCCACGGTCCACGTAACCCCCTATGCCCGCCTGAACATGCGACCTGCTCAATGGTGCCTTCGCAAACAATGGCATCAGGCCACTGGGAGCTTAGCGGACTCCGTACAGATCTCCGACCAGCTGGTCTCCTCTCTGCGATGGTGGCTTCACCTGCCAAACCTAGTACTCGGGGTGACTTTTCAGCCCCCTACACATTCTCAGGTCCTGACGACCGATGCTTCTCTCCAGGGTTGGGGAGCACATTGCCAAGGGACTTGTACTCAGGGTCTCTGGACTCCTTGGGAGTCCGCTCAGCAGATCAACTTCCTGGAGCTCAGAGCCATCCGCCTAGCGCTCAAAGCCTTCTCTCACCTGATTTCTCACCAGTCAGTACTTGTCCAGACAGACAATCAGGTTGCCATGTTCTACATGAACAAGCAAGGCGGAACCGGCTCCTTCCTTCTCTGTCAGGAAGCACAGAAGCTCTGCTCTTGGGCCGTCCATCGCAACATCGTCCTCAAAGCTGTCTATCTCCCAGGTCAAGAAAACAGACAAACTGAGCAGGGCCCTCCAACCGCACGAGTGGAGGTTGGATCCGCTTGTGGTTCAGCGGATCTTTCTCCGGTGGGGCCTCCCCACCATGGATCTGTTCGCCAGTCCTCTGAACCGACAGCTTCCCAGATTCTGCTCTCGACAGCCGCATCCTCTCCAGGTGGCGGCGGATGCTTTTCTGATTCCATGGTCCACAGGCCTCTTGTATGCCTTTCCACCCATGCCCCTGGTGTCTCGGACGCTCTTCAAGGTTCTCAGAGACAAGGCGTCGGTGATCCTAGTGGCTCCCCGGTGGCCGAGACAACCTTGGTTCCCGCTTCTGCTGCAGCTGGCGGTGGACACACCTCTTCCTCTGGGGTTTCAGCCCGACCTCCTCTCGCAGGATCAGGGGACGCTCCTGCACCCCAACCTTCGGTCCCTTCATCTGATGGCCTGGCTGCTGAAAGGGTAGTCCTTGCTCCTCTCCAGCTACCTCCAGAAGTGGAAGAGGTCGTCTTGGCCTCCAGGATGCCTTCCACCCGGAAGTCCTACGCCCTTAAGTGGCGTCGATTCTCCGTCTGGTGTACTCAGCAGTCTCAAGACCCCTTCTCCTGTTCAGCATCAGTGGTATTGCAGTACTTGCTTTCCCTTTTCAATCTTGGACTTAAGTCCAACTCGGTCAAGGTCCACCTCAGTGCTATTTCTGCGCACCACCTGCCGGTGGAAGGTAGGCCTCTTTCCAGCCACCCTCTGGTGGCTCGTTTTCTCCGGGGCCTTCTACTCCTTAAACCACCTTTGCGCCCGCCAGCCCTGAACTGGGATCTCAATGTGGTTTTACAGCGGCTTACCTGTCCACCTTTTGAGCCTATGGCTACCTGCCCTCTTCGTTTTCTTTCCTGGAAAACCTTGTTCTTGGTGGCCCTCACTTCTGCTAGACGCGTTAGTGAGCTGCAGGCCCTGGTATCTGACCCTCCTTACACTAGGTTCTACAAGAACCAGGTAGTCCTACGGACTCACCCTAAGTTTCTTCCTAAAGTGGTTTCCCCTTTTCACATCAACCAGGAGGTGGTACTTCCGACCTACTTTCCCAGGCCACACTCAGCCGAGCTGAAATGGTCCTGCATACCCTGGACTGTAGAAGGGCGCTGAACTTCTACCTGGACCGTACGCGGGGGCACCGAAGGGCGGTTCAGCTCTTCGTGTCTTATGACCCCAACAAGTTGGGGCTCCCTGTCTCCAAGCGTACTCTGTCCATCTGGATTGCGGACTGCATCGCTTGGGCTTACGAGGCTGCAGTCCTCGTGCTGGAAGGTAGAGTCACCGCTCATCGTGTTCGGGCGAAGGCTACGTCAGTGGCTTTCCTCCGCTCTGTTCCGTTGGCAGGCATCTGCCGGGCCGCTACTTGGTCTTCAAGCCAGACTTTTGCAGCCCATTACTGCCTGGAGAGGGAGTCCCGCAGGGACAGTGCTTTCGAGATATAGGCAACTCCTACCCTCCATCCCGGATGTTGGGCTACCGGTTGGAGACGTATTCAGAGAAGATTCCTTCCTTCTGTGCTGCTGAGCTAGAGGGAGCTCATTTTTGTGCCTAGGGTCTCCGGTAGCCTTAAGCTTGGGAGTCCCATATGTGAGGACTGACTTCCTGCTTGGTCCTGGAGAAAGCGTAGTTACTCACCTGTAACAGGTGTTCTCCAGAAGCAGCAGGAATCAGTCCTCACAACCCTCCCTCCTCCCCTTGGAGTTGCAGTTTTATGCTTTCATTTTTGCTAGTTTTTGCTGTCTTTTTGCTATGTCATCTGACTGAGCAAGATGGCACCCTTGGGCGGGAAGAGGACCGCGCATGCGCGCTGCAATTCCCAAAGGCTTTCTTTGAAAGCTGGGGAAAATTGCTCCGCGAGGGCTCCGTCGGCGCCGACGTCACCCATATGTGAGGACTGATTCCTGCTGCTCCTGGAGAACACCTGTTACAGGTGAGTAACTACGCTGAATTTACTGTTTTGATGTTTGTTAATCTTATTTGACACACGTTTACACACCCTGATTTCAGAATGGTGTGAACATTGACGAATATTCATCATCAAACTTTAATGTTTACTTGTTTTGCTAGTTTGGTAAAGTCATAATAGCTTTGGTGTAATTTATATAATTTCTAGCCAAATATGAAGACATGTAATAAGGCAAGAGTAATTAATATGATGTCTGTTTTAAAGAGCAATACCAGTCAAACATGGAATAAAAGGATTTCCATGTTTTCAACATTGGCTCTTCATGTTCATGTTCTTTGAATCTTTTCATTGATTGGCCAGTACTAGCATTCTATGTATTAATTAGTGTTCTTAAATCTGAAAAATGTGCTTTAAGTGTTCTAATTGTATAAGTCTTTTGTTCAAATTAAATTCTAATGTGTTCTGCAGAAAACTATCCTGCTATGACAAATGTGGCAGCATGTCTGTGGTGCATAATCCATATAATGGCTCCAGAAAAAAAGAGAAGGAAGTTGGTGATTTTGGTATAGTCTGTGACTTTAGATAAAGTTGTATTTTAACTTACCTGTTTTATGACTACTTTTTTTTTTTTTTAAGATACCTTTGTCTGGCTATGGAGGAACAAGCAATATCATTTTGGAAGATGTTAAAAAATTGTCTGACAATTATGTCATAACACTGCATGGGATATCTTCTGGTGAAGTGAGCAGAGTTCAGTTGTCTGTGAGAAATACAGGCTCACGAGCAGCCTTTGTTAAATCACTATGTTATGCAGACATTCAGGCAACAACTTTAATGGATCCTAATGTATTCAGTATTTTTCCAGAGAAGTTTGTACTTAAGGAAAGAACGCAAGTGGTAATATATCTTATTCCAATATATATAGTTCGTTTGCTTTATCATATCCTTAATATGGGATTTCTAAACTATTTTATAATTGCTAATTTGTAATTGTCAAAGTTTAAAATACATGGGAGCTATGGAAGAGCTGCACAGTAATTTTGCCATGTTACTGTGACAGAAAACATTGACCATTATTGGCTACAGTAAGGCAGATAGCAGGCCCAAATCCTGGGCCAACCAGTTTTTATAAAAGGGAGAGTAGGAAAGACCATGAATGAGGGTTTTTATTAGACTAAAATTCAGATCCTAGACTTTAACTTTTAAATCTTGCAACATCAAAATTTAGGGGCATGTTTACTAAGGTGTGCTACCAGGGTAGCACAGGGTTACCACATGGTATCGGCACCACACTAAAATGTAGCACAGGGCCTTACACATTTCGATGGAACGGAGGCATTTCCAAGGCGGCGCAGCTAGTGTCTCAAGGAGCGTGGGTACAACACACACTACCTCAGTGGGTGATATTAGTTGTTCCCACGACTGTTTTGCCATGTCAACATGGTAACTACCCGCCCCCCTGTAGTTAGCGCCAAGTCCCTCACTGGTAATGTGGCCCAGGCATGTGTTACCAGCATGGAGCTAAGTAAACATACCCCTTAGAGGGCAAATTTGTGGCAGGTGGTGGGATTGAGGGAATGTCGTCTTAAGTGATCAACTGCTAGATTGTTGGGGAGTGGTTTTGTGGTGATGAGAATTTGCTTTTTATTTTTTTGTTTTATTTTAACAGGACCGATGAAAGTGTGATAGTAGTTAGGTGAAAAGAGGAATTTTAAGGGCCATTTAAATTGGGAATAAAATCTAAGTCTAGAAATAAAACAAATGTGAAACTTAATGGATAATGAACAAGAAAAGTGCTCCATGGTATCTGGAAGCAATTTTTTCTAATTGGAAGAAATATTAAGTATGTGTGAAACTTGAAGCAACATATTACATTAAATGCAGATTTATTTCTAATAAAATGCAAACATTTTAAAATAATATGGTCTTTGTTTTTAGGTCCTGAAGATAACATGTCGTTCAACTAGAAGAGAACAAACTTTATGTACCCCTACTACAGCTTTGTTAGCTACAGTAGTCTTCTTTTCTGGAGATGAAATATCAAGGAAACAGTATCGTCGGTAAAGTATTGATTACCCAAACTTAGATACAGTATTTAATTAAAACACTAATATGGAGGCCTCTCAATCACTTTCTAAAAAAGTATATAGGCTGATATTTAAACTCCATGGTCCGTATATTTCAAAACCAGCTGTGGTGATTAAAGAAATGCGTATATAGTGCCCGTATCCAGATTGTGGCAGGCGCCAAATATGTGTATATTTCAGCAAGCACTGCTTTTATCTAGATAGAGGCAATACTAAGACAATATAGGGTAACAGGCTTTCTGAAAATCTGTTCTCAAGGTCCCTCATGAGACTTGCAGAAATTAGAAAGTCATGGAATTGTATACTATTGTGGATTAGGAACTGGTTAAAAGATAAGAAACAGAGGGTAGGGCTAAATGCCAATTCCATATCGTCCTGCTAGACCAGTCCAGACAAGTGGATTGTGTTCCTCTGCCAGCAGATTGCTGGAAACAAAGAACCAATGAAAAGCCCATGTTTCAAGGACATTGCTCCCATGCCTCTATATGCTTCAGCCACCAGAGATCTCTTCATTATTTCTTTGTTTCCAGCAGATGGTGGATGGATTTTCTTTTCTTTGAAGAAAATCTGAAGGGAGGCTCCACTAGACTGGTTGTTTTGGTAGCCATAGGAGCAGGGAAAATTGGTTCAGATCCTCATAATAAGAGCATGTTAAGCAGCCAGAAATTTGAAGGTTCTGGAAAAGTGTAGCAGCCTCAGACAGCCTCAATGCCCCCTCCTCCTCTGTTTCCCACTGCTCTCTCCGGAAGATTGCAGAAGGCTCTCAAAGGAATCTGCCTGCCAGCCACTTTAAAAACAGTGCTGCAAAGCCAGTGAAACAGTTTTGGGGAGTAAAGCTGAGTCCGGGACGTATCCTCTACCTAGGGCTGACCTCATCATTTTCCTTGTTTGAGACTCTTGATTCCATCTGGCATGCAATTCGGGGTGGACCGCTGAGGACCATTGACGCGGTGTGGTTTCCTGACGTTCTCTGCGCGCATTAGTAGCATTTTCTCCTATCGTGCGCCTGGCGGTCATGTGGACTATGTGCTCATTCCGCCCAAGTGGCTACAATGCGAATTTTACACTAGCGCCTTTAATGTGCATTGCAGTAAAAATGCAGTTAATGCGCACCTTCGGGCCACCGTGGCCTTAACACGTGCTGTTGTGAATACTCGCCTTAACTCTCTGGCTTTTCCAGAAAATGTTGTTTGGCCTGTGGCAAGCGTGGTGTCTTATCTCCGGTTTCTGGATTCTGCTCTTCTTGCATGGCACTTCAGAGTAATCCCTAGAGGGTCTGCTCCTACTCTCTTGTCCGGGGGAGGCAGTTAGTCCATCCTTGCTTGCCTGAGGGCAGGAGGTGATGTCACTGTGGATAAGTATAGCTGGCGACTGGATGGTCCAGCAACTGTGCTGTGAGCCGCTCCTTATCATTTAGGGGCTCTGCAGCAGCTATGCCCGTGGGTATTGGGGGGTCATTTCCACAAGGAGAGCTTCCAGACTCCAGATTGTCCTCCCCAAAATTCTTTTCCTTTTTACAGCAAGCCTGGTAGTTCTGGCATGGAAATTCAGCCTCTGGGTTCCCTTGGGCACAGTCTTGTGAGGGGCAGGCTGAGAGTGAAAGCCCCGTTTGACTGCCTTTGACCAAGTGGCCCTGGCAAGAAGTGCTCCCTGGAGATGGGGAGTAGCTGGGATCTGTTTGAGTTTTGGACTGTAACTTGGATTCGCGTGTCTCTGTGCTGGGCTCTGATGTGGACAAAGTAGTACTTTCGCCTTCAGAGGATTGTGAAGAGACTGGTGTGATCTGCCTATTCCGCAGGGAGGAGCTGGCGGTGTTGATCCCAGGGTCTCATCCACCTTGAACTTGGCAGATGTTGCAGGTACAGAGTAGGAGCCAAAAGTGCACCCACTCCTGCAAGGGACGTGAAAATCCACTACTGTCTTCTCTAGGAACAAGCATGAAGTCTATCCTCACATATGGGTGACGCCAACAGAGCCCTTGGGGAAGCATCTCCCCAGCTTTGAAAGAAAGCCTTTGGGAGATGCTGCCATGCATGCCTGGTCCCCTTCCCACCCAAGGGTGCCATCTTACTTATTCTACCTTTTTCCGCGGAGCCCTACAGACCTTCGTCTCTCTTTCCTGGAAAAAAGTTGATTTCCTCGTGCACTTTTGTGCATTATCTGGTTAGCACCTGTCCTTTACCCGCCTCCGAGCCCCGTTGCCCCTATGTCGGAACCTATTAGTTATGCTTTTTCCATTCAGCACGGTTTCATGCCTTTTTCAATCCCTGGCCGTGTCGAAGGTCTTTGACCTCACTGGGGCCCCTTTTTGCCCCAATGGCCACCGGGGTTAAGAAGTGTGATCAGTGCTCCAAGAATATGTCCCTTACCGACACACATGACTGTTGCCTCAGGTGTCTGGGTGCCGACCACGACCCAGAGGCATGCTCCCTGTGTAAAAAGATGTCTGCTAAGGTCAAACATAGTCGCCAGCAGAAGCAAGATGATATCTTTCACAGGTCAGACTCAGCCCCGGTATCTCTGGTAGCCATGCGCTCTAAGGCCCTGCACGGATTCTCAGAGTCACGTAAAGCCCCCACGGCACCAAGCGGCACATGGACACTCCGACCAGGGTTCTCTGGACCAAGAGCATAAGAAACAGAAGAAATCTTCGAGGACCTCTTTCTGGGAAGGGGACACACATGGCAAGTCTCTCGTGTGTGGTCCCACAGTCCCTGGAGGGTATCCGAGGAGTTGGAGCATGAGCAGCCAGTGAAGGTACCCAGGACAGTCGCCGAGGTCTCTGGCGATGGATCTCGGACCCCCAAGGCCCATCCCATCGAGGACTCCCCTCTCCTCCCCAATACCCGACCTGATCACTCCGACATCAGTGTCGAAGGCTGCAACCCCCGAGTAGGAAGCCAGGATGATTGTGTTGGAACACAGTGTTTCTGCATTCCTTGCCTTGCAGAAAGCGTCTATGCCCAGCCCCGCTATTGCTCGCACTGAGACCGCAGGGACCTCAATACCAAGGACTCCCTGGGCTGCTGAAGAGATCTTCAAGAGCTCCATGCCTTGAGCTGATCCTCGGCGAGGGTCTCTATTCTGCTCCCAGTCCTTCGGAGCGAGATCCTCCCCGGCAAGCGCCTCTGGTACAGGCTAAGCCTCAGCCATGATTCATCAAACCCTTTAGAGCCATCGGGCCTCGAGGTCTTTAGAGCCATTGGGCCTTGAGGCCTTTAGAGCCATCGGTCCTCGAGTCTTCGATGGATTACTCGGACTGGGAGTCCGATGTTGAGACTTTCCCAGAGACACGAGCACAGTGTGACCTCCTCTTGGATCCATCCCCGCTGGCGCTGGTCTCTGCCCGAGGACACTTCATTCCTTGAGTTTGCTCGGAACATGGTGAAGGCACTGTCCCTCACCACAGAGTCAGAAGAGGACCCTTGCATGGAGGCACTCAAAATCCTCTAATACGAGGCCCCACCCAAGTAGGCCCTCACAGTCCCCGTCCCCTCCATCTTAGGGCACCGCCTCCTCCGAATGTGGGAAACACCAGCATCAGTGCCGATTGTTAGCAGATGCCTGGATGTTATGTACTGGGTCCAGTGAGGACCTGGCTTCAGGAAGGCACAACTCCCTCACACCTACATTGTGGTTGAGTCTGCCATGTGTCGACCAAAAAGCCCAAAGACTCACTCCTTGGTGCCCCCCAGGCAGGGAGTCTCACGCCATTGATGCCCTCGGGCGGAAATGTTACCAGGGCTCAATGCGGGACTGCCACATACAGGCTTATCAGCTGTATATCGGCATGTATCTTCAAGACCTAACCAAGGAACTCGGGAGTATCTTGGCAAGTCTCAGCGGGACCACCTCCAATGCTTCCAGACCCTCTCAAAGTCTGTCGGGGAGTGCTCAAAGTATTTGTCTTGAGTGGCCTATGATGGCTTTGAGTCGAACACGAGGGTGGCCACCGCAGGCATCAGTGCTCGGCGCCAGGCCTTGCTTCAGGCATTGGACCTCAAACAATGAGTCCAGGAAAAACTCCTCAATGGGCCTCGATGAAAACCTCTTTGGCAAGCCAATGGGAGGACAAGGCAGCGGAGATTGAGAGAGTATGTCAGCAGGACTCGACTCTCAAGAAAGACGTCCACTCTTCCCAAGAAGAAACCATCGGGGAAAAGGCCTTCCTTCCACCAGAAAGGCCAGCCTTATCGAGGCTATCACCCATACCAGGTCCCCCAAGACTCCTAAGCAGGGTCATCAGGGCAAGGAAGCAGGCCAGGGCCCACATAAGCCTAAGGGCCCCAAGCCCCAGACACCAGCTCCAGTCTAGACTGGATCGGGGTTTTGATTCCCAGAGCATAGCCTCTCCACCCATGGGGGGGGGCAGCTACCAACGGGGAGGGGGGGGGCACCTGATTCATTTTTCCCACCGGTTGACTGCCATCACCACAGACTCCTGGGCACTTCAGGCGGTCAGGGAAGGTTATCTCCTTCACTTGGACCAGGCGCCTCCCCCTTTCTTTCCAGGAGAACCCTCTTGGACTCTTCTGCACCTGGCCCTGCTACTGCAGGAACTTGCAGGCCTTCTCAGGGACAGGGCTGTGGAGCCCGTACCACACCACCTAAAAGGAAAAAGGTTTTACTCTAGGTACATTTTGGTTCCAAAAAGAACAGAAGGCCTAAGGCCCATCCTAGGCTTGAGAAACCTGAACAAATTCCTGGTGTGGGAGAAATTCAAAATGCTCTTCCTTGGAATATTGCTGCCCTTCCTCCAACAGGGAGATTGGCTATGCTGTTTGGACCTAAAGGATGCTTTGCCCACATCCTGATCCACCCCAACCACAGGCAGTACCTAAGGTTCATGGTTGGGGGCGACCACTACCAGTACAGGGTACTACCCTTTTGGCCTGGCCTCCGCCTCAAGAGTCTTCACCAAATGCCTAGCAGTGGTGGCCTCCTACCTCCATCTCCAAGGGGCCTTCATCTTCCCATACCTGGACGACTGTCTAGTAAAAGCAGACACGGCCTCAGAGGTGCAACAGGCCATGGCCCGCACCATCTTGGATTAGTGATAAACCACCTCAAATCCCACCTCACTCCAACACAGGACCTGGAGCTCATAGGGGCTTACCTTGCCATCCTCCAAGCCAGGGCCTTCCTCCCCCTAGACAGGGCAGATCACTTCAGGCCCCTGGCAACCAAGGTGCAGCACAGCCACGCAGTCGGTGCGGTCCATGCTTCACCTGCTAGGCCGCATGGCTTCCACAGTCCATGTGGTCCCTGACACCTGCCTCCACATTTTATTTATTTATTTAACATTTTTTTATATAACGCTTTTCCGATTCTCAGAGCAGTTTACTTCGAACATAACTTTTTTACATAGAACGGTTCATTAGTAACTGACAACAGAACAATTAACAGTGACATCTTACAACATTTGTAACTTTTTACATATGATACATTTTGGAAATATTTACAGTTTGAGTTGGGTTGTCAGGGAAGTTGTGTGACTCCTGAGGTATCAAAATGCTCTTTAAATAGGTAGGTTTTTAGGAGCTTTCTGAAGTCAGCGGTATCGGTATTTGCTCTGTGTGATAGGGAATTCCATAGTGAAGGGGCATAATGCTCAAATGCTCTACGGAGCGGATTCTGGGTGATGCCTGTAGAGAATGTGGTCTTTATAAGGGTGTTTGTGCTGCTTCCTTCTTGCACGAGTGTTAGGGACCTTTCTGATTAAGTTCGTTAGACATCCGGCAGATGTGGGCAGCTCAGTGGTGCCTCCGATCACAGTGGTCTCGGGCCACGGGCAGGCTCTGGGACAGAATCTCACTGTCCCATCAACTAGCAGAGTCACTCAGTTGGTGACAGGATGCACAGCACCTGCAAAAGGGCATGCCCTTTCAACACCCAAACCCCCAGAGGGTCCTCACTATGGATGCCTCCCTACTGGGCTGGGGTGACCATTGCGAGGAACTGCACATGTAGGGCAGCCATTCTCAGGAGGAGAGCCAGTATCAGATCAGCCTTCTGGAGCTCGGAGCCATTTTTCTGTCAGTCAGAGCCTTCCAACACCACCTGAAGCACCAGTCAGTGCTGGTCCAAACGGACAACCAGGTCGCGATATTCTACCTGAACAAACAAGGGGCACAGGGTCTTATCCCCTCTGCCAGGAGACAGTAGCCCTCTGCCGGTACACGATCAGTCAGGGAATGCTCCTCTGTGCAGTATACTTTCCGGGCCAGAACAATGCCCTGGCAGACAGACTGAGCAGGGTCCTCCTGCCACACAAGTGGTGCCTAGACCCTAGGGTGGCGCAGCGGCTATTCAGACTATGGGGAACCCCAAGTTTGGACCTCTTTGCCAGCCCAATCAATGCTCAGCTGCCTTGCTTCTGCTGTCCCCATCCGCACTCATCCCGGATAGCGGCGGACGCCTTCCTCATGTCATGGTTGGAGGGCCGCCTATGTGCCTTCCCTCCCACACCACTAATCACGCGGACCCTCTTCATGGTTCAGTGGGACAAGGCTTCCATGATCCTGTTGGCCTCACGGCTCTTTTAAAGGATTTGATGCGGGACTTCCGGTGGCATGGTGAGCTAGGTGAGACGCATCTCTCTTAGCTCCGGAGCCCTCTTCTTCCCCCCAGCCCGTTTTCTAATCTTTCCTCCTCTCCTGCTACGTCGAATTGGGGGAGCTGCTTCTTTGTAGATCGGAGCCGGACCGCAGCATTTTCAGTTGCTGAGAGGGCGCGCTGCATGGCGACGAAATCAGTCCGGCGGGAGAAACCACGCGGCGGTGAGGCCAAGATGGCGGAGGGAGCACCGGAGGGCCCGCTGCCTGTGGATACAACAGCGATGGTGGCTGAGGTGTCCAGAGCAGTGGTAGATGCCCTCGAGGATCGTTTCGGGGGCTTGGCGGCACAGATTACTGCCGTGGGGCAGGCTGTGTTGGATTTCACAGCCCGGGTTGAGCTTGCCGAGAGGCGCATCGGCTCCCTGGAAGACACGCGGTCCAGGACGAAGCCCGGATTAAAAAGCTGGAGGAGGCCCCTCACTAAGCACCAAGACAAATTAGAAGATCTCGAGAACAGAAGTAGGAGAAACAATCTACGTTTTATTGGAGTGGAGGAGTCTGTGCCTGACCGCGACCTGCGGGCTTACCTGGAGAGATGGCTGCCGGCACACCTACCCCTGGAGGAGGGCATTGGGGGTATCGTCCTGGAGCGAGCGCACAGGCTGGGGCCCCTTCGCGCTGGAGACAATCGGCCCCGAGCTGTGATTGCAAGGTTCTTGAATGAGGGGCAGAAGGAAGGGGTCCTGCGAGCCAATGCTCCCCGGATCCTGATCTTCCAGGACTACTCCGCTGGGGTCTCTCTCAGACGGAAAGCCTTCAAGGAGGTCTGTGGGCGCTTCGTGGAGCGGGGCATCTGATTCACGTTGGCCTACCCTGCGACCCTGAGGGTGGATGCCCCCGGCGGACGTCGGGCGTTTTCGTCCCCAGAGGAGGCGCTGACTTACTACCACAGCCTCGGCTGACTGACGGAGCGGTGACGAGTGCGAATGCTGTGCATCCTTGGGCGCCTGAACATTCTCTCACTCCCCTCCTCAGTTCTTGTGGAACGTTTCAACGAGGTGGGGGGTCCTAGTGACGCTGTTTTGGTTCTCCTGCCTTGGGGGTGCCTAGCCCCGGTCCCGTTGGCCAAGCGGTGAGGCTCTTGCTGGCCTGCCTCGCTTTCTGGACGCTCGGGCCGGCGCTTGGGCCGGTCTTCTGAGGGGATATCGGCAAGGCCATGGTCTATTTTTGATCTATGTTTCACGGGCACCGTAGTGTCTTGAACTCTGACTCTCATTATGGTTTGCAATTTGATATCATGTTTTTTCCATTCTCACTGCCTTTAGTAAGGTTCTGTTCTCCTGCCAAAGATGATGTACATTTCTGAGTCTGCGGGGGAAGGGGTTTTTCTCTTTCTTTTCTCCCATTTAGTAGGTTGGTTTGTTTCCTTTTTCCCTCCTCCCCTTTTTTTTCTTTTTTTCTGCTTTAAATTTTCTTTTCCTTTTTGTTTCTCACCTTGCCCCATGAATCTCCCCCCACTTATATTTATACTTATATTTATATTTATTTATATTTCTTTATATTTCTTTATATTTATATTTACTTCTATTTACTTTTTTTCTATTTATACTTATGATTATAATTAGTATTTTTACTGCACTTATTGTTATCACGTTACTGTACGAATGTTTTTTACTAATTCTGCTGTCTATGATCTTGCGGAGGTGGGTGTTTGGGCCTCATGGGCCGGCTGGTGCTTGGGCGGGATGCTACCTCGCCACTGCTCGCTGGGGCGTGGCGGTGTGGGGCTCCGCCTGGGCCTGCTAGCCGTGGCTATTGCTGCCTGAATTCCAGTTGCGCGAGCAGTTTGGCCTTGTCTCTGTTTTTCTTTACACTGTTGCATTGGGGTTCGCCCCCTATATGCGCCTTCTGTTCGCGCGATGGGGGATTGTCCCCCGTGGGGCCGGATACTGCCACCATTGATATTTTGCTCTGTGTTTTTTTTTTCTGCAGGGAGGGGGCTTGTGCTAGCTCTTTCTGCTCACGAGTGCTATGCGAGACAGGACTTGTTTGTGAGGGTGGGAGGGGGATAGGTTGAGGGGCGTGGGTGGATAGTTTGGTTGGGGCTGGGGGGAAGGGGGGGGGGCTCCTCATGCTTAAGAAGTCATGGTGGTGCCGTAGCTACGGGGCCGGCGGGTGGAGGCAAAGGGTGGTGGCGAGGGGGAGGGCGGGGGGGAGGTTGCACGAGGGTGTGGTGCGGGGGAGGGGTGGGAGGGGGGGCGTCGGGTTAGCACGCTACAGGGGTTCATGTTTGATGGGGAATACCGGGGGGGGCGGGCCGGGCACCAATTGTTTTCAGGAGGGCTGGGGTAGGGTGTGGGCCGGCTGTTGGATGGTGGCTATTTGGGTAAGGCTATCTGGGTTAGGTGTGCCATTTTGGGGGGTGGGGGCCCCAGGCTGGGGGGGTTCCCACTTAGTTGTTCGTTGGCATAATGTTCTATGGCAGATCCATTGGATTCACGATTATGGGTGAGCCTATTAGAGTAGCCTCTTGGAATGTCTGTGGGCTAGGCTCCCCCATGAAGCGTTACAAAGTGTTTCAACATCTTAAGCGTCAGCGGTTAAATGTAATCATGTTGCAGGAGACCCACCAGTCCACAGCCGAACATGCTAAGCTGTGCAAGGGGCCATTTACTCGTTTATATGGGGCTCCAGCGGTGGGAAGAAAGAGGGGTGTGGTTATCTTGATCAATAAAACTGTGAGTTGGGTCGAAGAGCGGGTTGTAGCGGACCCGGAGGGTCGGTATGTCTGTGTATGGGGCTTGATGAACGGTGTAAAAGTTGCTCTATGTTCTGCCTATGGCCCGAATGTGTATGAATCTAGTTTTTACTTGGCGCTTACCTGCTTCTTGGCTGATACTGGTGGTTATCAGGTTATACTGGGAGGGGATTTCAACGAAGTGCTGGAAGTCACGCTGGATCGCTCGGGTACGACGGGGGGTGGCAGTCGGAGGGCCCGGCGGCGCTTGTGGGGGCTCTGCGAGGCGCACAGGCTCTTTGATATTTGGCGGGTCCTGCACCCGGGGGATCAGGATTATACCCACCTGTCTCGAGCTCACGGCACGTGGTCCCGTATTGATTTCTTCTTGATTTCGGATTCGCTATTTAGTCGGGTCTCCCGGGCCGAGATCGGGTCCTCTGTTTTGTCAGACCATGCGATGGTGCTCTTGGAGCTCCGGGGTGCTGGTCCTCGCCGTAATCGTCTCTGGAGATACCCATTGGATCTCAGTGGGGATGTGCTATTCGAGGCGCACCTTCGAGCCCGCTGGAAGGAGTATGTTGCTTTTAATGACCGCCCGGACATCTCTCCTGCTCTCTTTTGGGAAGTGGGGAAGGCTGTTCTTCGTGGGGAGATCATTAGCTTTCATAGCCAGAAGCGTAAAACGGTTGCAGGCAGAGGATTTTGTTGCTCGAGCGTGAATTGGGCAAAGCACGGAGGGTGGTGGCTGGACATAAGACTGCTGCGAACCATAGATATCTGCGGGAAATCCAAACAGAATTGGAGACGCTTCTCCACAGCCGGGCCCAAAAATCGATGCTATACTACCGATATCAGTTGTATCAGCATGGTAACAAGACGGGAAGTTGATGTCTTCTTTGGTGAGGCCCCCGGGGGGACCCCAACGCATTGGGGCTGTTAAACGCGCGGATGGGACTCTTTGCAAATCTGCAGAAGACATTGAGTGTGCTTTCCTAGATTTTTTTCGGCATTTGTATGCAAGGGAGGGAGATGGGGTGCAGGAGGGACGCACATTTCTGGCGGGCTGTGCTCTGCCGCGACTTAATGCGGAGCATTTACAGGCTCTCAACCAGCCTATCTCAGGCCAGGAGGTACAGGCGGGCATTAAGAACCTCAAGAATGGCAGAGCTCCGGGGGTGGATGGCTATAGGGGAGAGTTCTATAAACTTCTGGGGGATGCTGTGGTCGCTCCCCTGGTGGGCTATTTTGACGATCTGGTGCTGCGCGGGGCCTTCCCTTTTGAGCCGAATAAGGCCGTGGTTACCATTCTACCTAAGCCGGGGCGGGATCCTCTTCTTCCGGGGTCCTACCGACCCATTTCACTTTTAAATGTTGATATTAAGATCCTCGCGAAAATAATGGCGGATCGGTTAGCCGCTATTTTACCGACACTGATACATCAGGAACAGGTGGGGTTCGTTCGTGGCCGCCATGCGGCGTATAGTCTCCAGCGGATCCTGCTCTCTCTCTTTGTGCGGGACGCCGGGCAGGGCAGCGCTCTTTGCTCATCAGTTTCGACGCTGAGAAAGCATTTGACAGAGTGAACTGGGGCTTTATGTATCAAGTGCTGGACGCGATGGGTTTTTACAGGGTTCTTTGTGGATGTGATAAGACTCTTGTATGCTAACCCGCTTGGAGCCCTTATGATTAACGGAGCATTGACTGCCGACTTTGCGATCCAGAAGGGAACGCGTCAGGGTTGTCCGCTGTCGCCCCTTCTATTCGTTCTGACTTTGGAACCGCTCTTAATTCGAATTCGATCCGATGTCGGATTTCATGTGTCTCAGTGGGGAGGGAGGACTTCCGCGTAGCGGCCTTTGCGGATGATCTTTTGGTTCATCTGGGTGACCCCCTTACGGGCTTCCCATTTTGTTACAGCTTATTTGGGATTACGGGGTTCCCTCGGGTTTCCGCCTTAATCTTGACAAGTCTGAAGCTATGTTGATTGGCGAGGGTGGGCACTGGGGGTGGCCGGGCGACTTTCCTTTAAAATGGGCGAGTGGCCATTTCAAATATTTAGGCATCTATTTACCGGGGAATGTCGGGGAGCTCTATCGTTTGAATGTTTCTAAGGTATTGCAGGCGGTCGACACCTGTGTTGGCAAATGGCGTGATTTGCCACTCTCCTTGGGGGGGCGAGTAGCCCTGTGTAAAATGGTCATCTTCCCTAAGCTCCTTTATATGCTCCAGACTCTCCCGTTGCTTCTCCAACGCCTCGATCTCCGGCGTTTGAGGCACCTGTTAAACAGATTTTTGTGGCAGGGGCGGAGACCGAGGGTTCGCCTTGAGGTCCTCAGTCAGCCTCGCAGCTTGGGCGGGCTGGGTTTCCCAGATATTCGGAAATATAACATCGCTTGTTTGCTGCGCTTTGCTCACGATTGGTTGTGGGATCTGGAGGATTACTCTCCTATGGCGATGCTCCGGGGCACAGCGTATCCCTTTCATTTGCGATATCTTTTACACGTCACCCCGATTAAAGGGCTCGAGAGTACTTTTTCGAGGGTGGTGCTCGCTCCCTTGCGGACGGCCTGGAGGCTCTTCTGCCGGGAGAGGGGGCTATGCGCGGCTTCCTCTCCTTATCTTCCTATTACGGGTAATCCTGATTTCGCCTCCGGTATGGGGGGATCACAGTTTACACGGTGGGAACAATTGGGGATAGTGAATCTCGAGCACGTGGTCACCCCGGAAGGCGAGATGGTGGGTTTCCCCAGGCTATGCCAACAATACGCTCTGGAGGGTCGTGACCTTTTCTTGTATGCCCAACTCCGTAGCTTTGTTCGGCGGGTCCCCCGGGTACATTTACGAACGGAAATTTGCTCGGTGGTTGAGCTTGCGTTATTGGGGGGCGAGTCCGGGACGCGGTATCTTGGTTGCACAATATGTTGTGGAGGCGGCCTTGCCCCTGGGCATCGACTCTCTGGCAGGGGCATGGACGGCAGAGTTGGGAGAAGAAGTTCAGGTGATGGATTGCTCCGTAGCCTGGCTGATATTACCTCACTGACTGTGTCGGTGCTGTACAGAGACACTCAATATAAAGTATTACGTCGTCTGTATTTTGCCCCCTTGGCCTGGCGCGCCGGAGTGGGTACTACTCACTGTTGCCCGCGTTGCGCTGAGCCTAGAGCGTCTCTGGGCCACATGTTTTGGAAATGCCCTCAGATTCGGGTTTATTGGGGGCGCATAATGGGGCATCTAACGGTGTGCCTCCAGCAGTCGGTAGTTTTGTCTGCAGGGAATGCTGTTCTAGATGTCTGGGAGGATTCGTGGGGGGCAGTGCTGGGGCCTGCGGCTTTGCGTTGGTTACGTCTGGTATTGGTGCCCGCATCGTCAGGTAATCTTACAACAGTGGCTCGAGGCCCGGGGCCCAACATACGGCCTTTGGAGGATACAGCTCCATAGGCTCCTGCTTATGGAAATGTTACGTGCCCGTGGGGCAGCCTGTCGTTGGCACTGTTTCCTGGATAGCTGGGGTCCTCATCTGCAATCTTTGCCCTGGCGGGTGCATAGCAGGATTCTGAGTATGCCTTGACTTCTTTGTTTCTCTTTTCTCTTCTTTGCGCTCCCTCGTTAGATCTCCTTTTTCCCTCTTTCTCATTTCTCTCCTCCTTGTTTTTTCTTGTTTTTCTTTCTTTCTCTCTTTCCCTTTCTTTTCTCCTTGTGTCTTGGGCCCCTTTCTTCTTTTCTTCCCTCTTTTCTTTCTTCTTTCTCTTTTTTCTTTCTTCTTTTCGTTCCTTCTTCTTCTTTTTCTTCTTTTTCTTTCTCTTGTTTCTTTCTCTCTCTCCGATAACGCTTCTTATACTTTTGCTCACCCACAATCTTCTCCTCGCCGTTCTGGTCTTGCTTTCACTCTGGTCTTCTTCTTCTCGGATGGCTCTGCCTGTGTGCCGGTAGTAGCAGCCCTGACAGTCCGTACCTTGGCTAGTTGGTTTGGGGGGGGGGAAGGGGGGAATAAAAAAAGGGGGGGTGGATATAGGGGTTGGGTTGGGTTATTAGCTTGGTTATCAGGGTGGGTGGCATTGGTGGGGTGGGATAGGATTGGGAATGAACGGGACTTTCATGGTCTTTGGGGGGATGGTTGCCTAGCTGGGGACGGGCCTGGGAGCAGAAACCACCCTGGGCTTGTCCAAGCTCTTTGTATTACTTCGTGTTGGACTAACGGCCGCACGTGCTTGACTATATCCCAACGGGGAGGGGGGGGGGTTGGTTGGTGGGTGGGGTGGGGTGGGGTGGGGTGGGGGTGATTCCTGCCAAGAGGGTGCACTCCTCCCTGGATAATTTGGTGAGCGCGGTGGTTCAGTACCATCTGCTGTTGGTTATGTATGTTTCCTCTATGCTGTATCAGCGGTCTTCATGTTTCAATCTTTCTTCTATATGATGTTGGCCTGGTGTGATGTACGCTGTTGTGCATTGTCCTCTTGTATTCTTGCTGAATTGCTGTTACCATATGTTGTACTGGGATGCACTGTGCTGTATGCTGGTGGGTTATTTCTAATATAAAAAAATGTTTCAACATAAAGGATTTCATGCTCAAGACAGTCATCCTTGGTCACGATTTGTTTCCGCAAGGTAGATTTCCAAGCTGCAGGCTGTTGGTTGTTTTTTTTAATATTTAGCTCTCACCTTTCCAGTAAGTAGAATCAAGGTGAGTTACATTCAGGTACAGTAGGCATCTCACTGTCCCCAGAGGACTTACAAATCTATTCTCCGGACCAAGCAGGAAGTCGTCCTCACATATGGGTGACGTTGGCGCCGACAGAGCCCCCCGTGCGGAGCATTTCCCCAGCTTTCAAAGAAAGCCTTCGGGAATTGCAGCGCGCATGCGCAGATCCCCTTCCCGCCCAAGGGTGCCATCTTGCTCAGTCTTCTTCTATTTTCTGCGGAGCCCGACGGACGTAGTTCGTTTTTCACCGAGGAAAAAGTTTATTTCCCTGTTTTTTTGTTCTTCTTCTTCTTCGGTTCGACGCCGGATCCTTTTCCTGCCCGGGCCTGATACGCCGGTATCGAGCCCACTCTCTATTTTTTCGTTTTTTTGTCCTTCATGACTAGTGTTCGCGCCATTTTTTCTCTTTTCACTGGCAGCCCTGTCTTTTGACCTCGCAGGGGCCCTTTTCCCCCGATGTCTGCCAGCGGGTTTAAGAAGTGTGATCGGTGTAAGAAACTTATGTCTCTTACCGACACACATGACTGCTGCCTCCGCTGCCGGCCTCGGACCCGATAATGACCCGATGATCTGTGGTCCGTGTGGCAAAATGTCCTCAAAGGCGTTGAGTCGGCAGCACCAAAAGGATCGAATCTTCTCTGACTCCGCGTCCGGACGGGCCCGGACCTCATCACAGGCCTCGACGTCTCGGGACTCCGGCCCCGAGCAGCGTCGAGGTTCCTCTTAGCGGGGGTCTCCTTTGCGGGAGCAGCGCAGAAAGAAGAAACCCGCGAGGGTGGCATCTGTGGACGCTCCTGGTTCTTCGAGGGCCAGGTCGCATAGCCCCGATCGCCGTCCCCGGGTCTTTGGAGTCGGAGAGGCCTGCCAAACAACCTCGTCTCGAGATGGAGTCTCCTGGGCACGTGAGTACTGTAGTCCTCGTGGACTCTCCTCCAGGGGAGCCGATGTCGGGCCCGACGCTGTCGGGGCCCGAGTCGGGGGCTGCTGGGTCTCCTGAGCTCGTACTCAGGTTGACGGCCTTGAAGAGCAGCTTCGCTGCCTTCATGGAACAGCAGCAGGCATTGATCGCCGGTCCTCACTGGTGCATCTGCCCCGATCACCGGGACCTCGACGTCCAAGTCGACCCCGTAGGCCGAGCCGATCCTAGAGTCCTAGCGGGCTCGAGTCTATCCTCGTCTGCGGTCACCCTCGGCCTCCCAATAGGGACCGGGGTCGACGATGCCGGTAACCCCAGCGTCGGGGCGGAGGGCAATGGTGCCCGCCTGACCGGAGCCGCTCGATTCCTCCTCCGAGGAGTCGGGCTGGTAGACGGAGGACGAAGAGTCACCCGACTCCTATCGGACTAGGTGTGTACCATCGGACTCACAGGAGTCCGATCCTCGTAGTCGATCCCCTCCGGAGTATAACTGGTTCTTGGACTTCGTGCGGGATATGGCCAAGGCATTGGCCTTCCCCATGGATCCCGATGAGGAGCCTCGAGCCGAAGAGCTCGAGGCCCTCCAGTATGACTCTCCCCCGAAGGAGGCCTTTACCTGTTCCGGTTCCTCCGATGCTGAGCGGCTGCTCTTCGGCATGTCGGAGACCCTGGCCTCGACGACGGTGTTAAGCAAGGGGGTCGATTCTATCTATTGAGTCCGCAAGAGCCAGGGTTCGAAAGGGCATAATTACCGCACCACTCCATGGTTGTGGAATCGGCCATGCATCGACTGAAAAGTCAGAAGATGCACTCCTCGGTGCCTCCCAGCTGGGAGTCCCGGAACCTGGATGACCTCGGTAAGAAATGCTTCCAGGACTCTATGCTTGCTTGCCGTGTCCAGACATACCAGCTCTGCATGGGCATGTGCCTCCGGACCCTGGCAAAGGAGATTGCCGGGTTCTCTGCTGATCTCTCCGAGGAACCTTTGCAGAGGTCCAGGCCTTGTCCACTGGTATTTGGAAGTGCTCGAAGTTTATCTCTCGAGCAGCCTACATGGCTTTGAGGCTTCGGACCGCGTAGCCGGGGCCGGCATCGGTGCCCGCCGACAGGCTTGGCTGCAGTCATCCGACCTCGAGCCATGGGTACAGGACAAGTTGGTCGTGTCCCCTGCCGGGGTGAAAACCTTTTCGGCATACCCATGGCTGAAAAGGCTCGCTGAGCTCGAGACAGGAACTCTCACCAGGACTAGGCTGTCCCAGAAAAACCTCTGCCCCTTCTCAGAAAAAGAAGGACTCGGGGAAAAAATTCCTTTTACCCGAGGAAGTCATCTGCCTATAAACAATACCGCTCATGTATCAGGCCTCTGCAGCTCCCCAACAGGGTCATCAGGTCAAGGGGCATGGTCAGGGGCCCCGTAGGCAGAATGCCCCCAAGCCACCAACAAAGACCCGGCCCCTGCTCAGCAGTGTGGGGGTTTTTGACCTCAGAAAGCATAGCCTCTTCTCCTCAGAGCTGGCTCATATCAGCACAGGAGGCCCGGCTGGCCCACTTTTGCCCACAGGTGGTCAGCCGTCCCATCATATACCTGGGTGCTCCAATATAGTCCAAAGGGCTATCTTCTCCATTTTCACCAGGTACCTCCCGCCTATTTTCCCAGGGGAGCCTCCGCCAAGACCCCCTCTGCAACAGGGACCTACTCCTTCAGGAGTTAGCAAGTCTGCGAAAGGAACAGGCTGTTGCACCGGTGCCCCAACCACCTGAGAGGTCACGGCTTTTTATTTCCAGTTACTTGGTACCAAAAAGAACAGGCAGCCTCAGGACCCATTCCTAGAACGTGCGAAAATCTTGAACAAGTTCCTGGAGAGGGAAAAGTTCAAGATGCTTACCCTTGGAATCCTGCTGCCCCTACCTCCAGCACTGGAGATTGGCTATGCTCCCTTGGATCTAAAGGATGCTTATACTCACATCCTTATTCATTCCAGACCACAGACAATATCTCAGATTTGTCATGGGAGGAAACCCACTACAGTTACAGAGTACTACCCTTTGGCCTAAACTCCGGCCCCCAGGGGTGTTCCACCAAAGTGCCTGGCGGTGGTGGCGGCCTACCTGAGTCTTCAAGGTCTTTTTGTGTTCCCATACCTGACAACTGG
The DNA here is from genome assembly GCA_033557465.1 of Ichthyophis bannanicus. NCBI lineage: Eukaryota > Metazoa > Chordata > Amphibia > Gymnophiona > Ichthyophiidae > Ichthyophis > Ichthyophis bannanicus. Next base: position 61,195 of record JAWIIG010000142.1, read on the forward strand.
CTCATACGGGCCAATCTTCCCAGAGAGACCAGTCAAGCCAGCCTTCGCACTGTGGCTCTGCTTCAGCACTTGGGGTTTGTCATAACACTTCGCCAAACGTCCACTTTGCTCCCGTCCCAGAACTTGGGAATTCATAGGTTCAAGACGGGACACATCTTCATGGCGAAGGCTTTACTGCCTGTTGGACAGAGCCCACAGATTGATGGATCAGCCAGGCCAGTTTTCAAAGCGCAATTCCCTCCGCTGGTCTCCGCCAGGCTTATTCCTGAGACTTCTCTGCCATATGGCTTCCACGGTTCATGTAACCCCCAATGCCCCCGCCTGCAATATGCGGCCCTGCTCCAGTGTAGCCTTCTGCACTCAGTGGCATCAGGCCACAGGGAGCCTTGCGACTTCAGTAAGAAATAAGCCACACTGCTTGTCTCCTCTCTACAGTGGGGGGGGGGGTGGGGGGGTGCTTTCATCTTCCGAATCTGGTTGCTCGGAGTGGTTTTTCTAATCCCCTCCCACATTCTCAGGTGCCTGACCGACAGATGCTTTCCTCTCCAAGGTTGTGTGAGCGCATTGCCAAGGGGCAGTATGTACTCAAGGTCTCTGGACCCCTTGTGAGGCTGCTCAGCAGATAAACTTAACTGGAGCTACTGGCGATAACGCCTAGCTCTGAGGGCCTTCTCCTCATATCACGTCTCACCCATTCTGTACTGGTCCAGATCGGACACTCAGTTGCCACTGTTCTACGTGAACAAGCAAGGATGCACAGGGGCCTCCTTCCTTCTATGTCAATAAAGCACAACGGCCTGTGCTCCTGGGCCCGTCAATCACGGAATCCGCTCAAGGCAGTCTACCTACCAGGTTCAAGAAAATTACCTGGCGGACAGCTGAGCAGGATCCTGCAAACCACACTAATGGCAGATTGCATCCCTTGCGTGGGCTTCAGCAAGATCTTTCTCAGGTGGTGCCTCCCCACTATGGATTCCTTTTCCGCCAGTCCCTCTGAACAGGCCACTCCCTAGATTCTGTTCCAGAACACCTCAATCCTCTCATAGTAGCCGCGGATGCGTTTCTGATCCCGTGGTCCCAAAGACTACTGTCCGCGTTTCCTCCCACGCCACTAGTGTCCAGAACACTGTTCAAAGTCCGCAACAACGGTGGGCTCAATGATTTCTGATAGCCCCCCGGTGGCCGAGGCAACCGTTGTTCCCACTTCTGCTGCCCTGGAGGTGGACCCTCCTATTCCCTCTGGGGATTCAACAACGATCTCCTGTCTCAGGAACAGGGATCTCTCTTGCACCCCAACCTCCAGTCCCTTCATCTTATGGCCTGGCTGCTGAAAGTGTAGTTCCTGGCTCCCCTACCACTGCCTAGAGAGGTGGCAGACGTTGTCTTAGCCTCTAGCCGACAACCCACAAGGAAATCCTACGCTCTTACGTGTCGTAAGATTCTCCGCATGGTGTACTCAGCACAATGATAATCCCTTCTCGTGCTTGGTAGCGGTAGGATTGCAATTTTTGCTTGTACCCTTCTCCAATCTTGGCCTTAAAGTCCAAATTCTGTCAGGGTTCACCTCAGTGCTCTCTCAGCGCACCACTCCGCCGTTGGAACACGGAGGCCTCTTTCCAACCACCCTTTGGTGGCTCGTTTCCTCATAGGCCTCCTCCTGCTTAAGCCTCCTTTTACGTCCACCGGCCCCTGATTGGGATTTAAAAATGTGGTCTTACAGCGGATTTCGCACCTATGGCTAACTGTCCTCTCCGTTTTCTCTTCCTTTAAATACCTTGTTTCTGGTAGCGCTTACCTTTGCTAGGCTTGTAAGTGAACTTCATGCGCTAGTGTCTGATCCCCCTTATCCTAGTTTTTACAAGAATAGGGTCGTCCTTACGGACTCACCCTAAGTTTCTCCCTAACCTTGGTCTCCTCTTTCCACCTCAATCAGGAGGTGGGTCTTCCGACCTTCTTTCCACAGGCCGCATGCCAACCAGGCTGAGATGGTTCTGCCTACCCCTGGACTGTAGGAGTGCTTTATCCTTCTAACCGTTGACCGTACGTGGGAGCAATCGGAGGGCTGTTTCAGCTCTTCGTTTCTTTTGATCCCAATAAGTTGGGGTTACCTGTCTCCAAGCCGTACTTTGTTCCATATGGGTCGCTGACTGTATCGCCGGGGCTTATGGGGCAGCTGGCCGCTCTCATTGTATGGTCGAGTCACGGCTTATCATTTCCGGGCGATAGGCTGGCGTCAGTGGCTCATCTCCGCTCTGTTCTGTTGGCAGACATCTGCCGGGCTGCTTACTTGGTCTTCAAGCCAGACTTTTGGCGTCCCATTACTGCCTTGAGACGGAGTCCCGCAGGAAGAAGCTTTCGGACCGGCAGTACTCCATAATCTCGTTGGGGTCTAGAAACCTCCTTCCCTCCGTCCCTGATGTGTGGGCTACCGGTCGGGGGCATTCTCCGAGAAGGTTCCTTCCTTACGTTCTGATGCTTCTAGAGGGAGCTCCTTTTTTTCCGCTTGGGGCCTCCGGTAGCCCTTAAGATGGGGAGTCCCCATATGTGAGGACTGACTTCTTGCTTGGTCCTGGAGAAGCTAGTTACTGCACCTGTAACAGGTGTTCTCCAGGGAGCAGCAGGAATCAGTCCTCACAACCCTCCCTCCTCCCCTTGGAGTTGCAGTCATATTATTTATTTTTGCTACTTTTTTTGCTGTCTTTTAGCTATTTCATCAGACTGAGCAAGATGGCACCCTTAGCGGTAAGGGGACCGCGCATGCGCAGCTGCAATTCCCAAAGGCTTTTCTTTGAAAGCTGGGGAAATGCGCCGCACCGGGTCTCCGTCGGCGCCGACGTCCACCCGATATGTGAGGACTGATTCCTGCTGCTCCGGGAGCAAACCTGTTAACACGGTTAGTAACCATCACTCTTATTTTGACAAGGCAGTGGAATGGGTTATGATCATTGCTGAAGGCCAAACTATGAGTTCCTTTTGGGATTTCCTTTTGAATGCTGGTCTTTCGGGTGGCCCTCATTCTGCCCCTTGTTGCCCACTCCCATGGCTTCAATCGAGTGGGATGAGTATTTTAGACATTTATCTAGTGACAGCTGACATTTAGTAAATATGGTCCCTATCTCCACTTGGCCCATAGGAATGATTTGGGAAGTTTGGCATCAGATGGAGCCCTGTGCTAATAATGACACCCTACCTTCCTTGTCTGCTGATACGTTTACAATAGTAACGTTATAGTTTTGTTTCGATTAAACCGCTTTGATGTTGCGGAATGGCGGTATATAAAACTGTCGTCATAAATAAATAATAAAATGTTTAGTATTTATTTATTTAACCAGGTTCCTGTGATCAGAGCCAGTTTTACATCGAACAAAACTATAACGGTACATTGTGAACTTGAATCACATACAAATGAGGTCCATCGTAGGGTGTCATTATTAGCACGTGCTATCTGATGCAACTCCCAAATCATTCCTATGGTCAATGTGGGGCGATAGCCATATTTACAAATGTTCAGTGTGCCAGTGTCATAAAATCCGATCCCACCTGATTGAAGCCATGGAGTGGAGGGTCAGCATGGACAACCAGAAAGACACATTCCAATCCCACAGGACTCCATGTGTCTTCAGCAATGACTTACCCCGCCCTGCCTTCCACAGGTACAAAATATAGTCTTACGCACCTGTAACTGTGTTCTCCAGTAGAGCAGCGAATCAGTCCTCACATATGGGGGTGACCGTCGGCGCCGACGGAAGCCCCCCGTGCGGAGCATTTTCCCCATCTTTCAAAGAAAGCCTTTGGGGTTTTTTGGGATTGCAAGCGCGCATGGGCTGGTCCCCTTCCCGCTCAAGGGTGGGCAATCGTGCTCAGTCTGATGACATAAGCTAAAAAAGACAAGCAAAAAATTAGCAAAAATAAATCATATGACTGCACCTGCCAAGGGGAGGTAGGTATGGGTTGTTAGGACTGATTCCTGCTGCTCCTGTAGAAACACCTTTTACAGGTGAGTAACTACTCTTTCTCCCCTCTCCAGGACCAAGCAGGAAGTCAGTCCTCAACATATGGGGACTCCCCATCTTAAGGCTACCGGAGGCCCCAAGCCTGAAAAATGAGCTCCCGCGAAGGCAGCATCATACCTTAGGAAGGAACCTTCTCTGGAGAATGCCTGCCGACCGGTCTATAGCCCCACATCAGGTCCGGAGGGAAGGAGTTTCTAGACCCCAAAGAGATTATGGAGAGTTACTGCCTGTCCGAAAGCACTGTCCCCCTGCTGGACTCCCTCTCAAACGGCAGTAATGGGCCGCAACAGTCTGGCTTGAAAGACCAAGTAGCAGCCCGGCAGAATGTTCTGCCAACAGCACAGAGCGGAGATGAGCCACTGACGCAGCCTTCCCCCTGGACATGATGAGCCGTGACGTCGACCCTCCAATAGAGGCCAGCGGCCCCATAAGCCCAGGCGATACCGTGCAGCGACCTCACTGGACAAAGGACGCTTGGAGACATGATAACCCCCAACTTATTGGTCGATCACAAGAAAACGAAGAGCTGAACAGCCCTCCCGATGCTCCCACGTACGGTCAAGGTAGAAGGATAACCGCCCTCCTACAGTCCAGGGGTATGCAGAACCATCTCAGCCTGGTTGCATGCGGCCTGGGAAAGAAGGTCTAAGAACCACCTCCTGATTGCTGTGGAAAGAGGAGCGCAAGGTTAGGGAGAAACTTATGGGAGTCCATAAGACTACCCTATTCTTGTAAAACCTAGTATAAGGGGGATCAGACCACTAGCGCCTGAATTCACTTACACGCCTAGCAAAGGTAAGAGCTACCAGAAACCAGGAGTTCCAGGATAAACGGAGAGGACCGGTAGGCCATCGGTTCAAATGGCGGACAAGTAATCCGCTGTAAGACCACATTTAAATCCCACTCCGGGGCCGGTGGACCGTAAAGGAGGCTTAAGCAGGAGGAGGCCTCTGAGGAAACGAGCCACCAAAGGGTGGTTGTAAAGAGGCCTCCCGTCCACCGCGCGAGTGGTGCGCTGAGAAAAGAGAGCCCTGAGGTGAACCCTGGAGAGAATTGGACTTAAGGCCTAAATTAGCGAGGGAAGCAAATATTGCAATACTACCGCTACCAAGCCCGAGAAAGGATTCTCATTGTGCTGAGTACACCATGCGGAGAATCTACGCCACTTACGAGCGTAGGATTTCCTTGTGGATTGTCTTCTATGGCTAAGACAACGTCTTCCACCTCTCTAGCCAGTAGTAGGGGAGCCAGAAACGACCCTTTCAGCAGCCAGGCCATCAGATGAAGGGACTGGAGGTTGGGGTGCAAGAGAGATCCCTGTTCCTGAGACAGGAGATCGTGTTGAATCCCCCCAGAGGAATAGGAGTGTCCCACCGCCAGTCCCGCATGCAGAAGGGGAAACAACGGTTGCCTCGGCCACCTGGGGGCTATCAGAATCATTGAGGCCCCGTTGTTGAGGACTTTTGAACAGTGTTCTTGACCCTAGTGGCGTGGGAGGAAAACGCATACAGTAGGTCTTTTGACCACGGGTATCAGAAACGCATCCGCTGCTACTCTGAGAGCGATGCTGTTGTCCTGGAACAGAATCTCGGGAGTTGCCTGTTTCAGAGGACCTGGCGAAAAGGGATCCATGGTGGGGAGGCCCCACCTGAGAAAGATCTTGCTGAACCACCAAGGGATTCAATCTCCATTCTTGGTGGTTGCAGGATCCTGCTCAGTCTGTCCGCCAAGTACTTTTCTTGACCTGGTAGGTAGACTGCCTTGAGAAGGATTCCGTGATTGACGGCCCAGGAGCACAGCCGTTGTGCGTCTTGACATAGAAGGAAGGAGCCTGTGCCTCCTTGCTTGTTCACGTAACACATGGCAACTTGATTGTCCGTCTGGACCATTACAGACTGGTGAGACGTGAGATAGAGAATGCCCTCATGATCTAGGCGTATCGCCCCTTAGCTCCAGTAAGTTTCTCTGATGAGCATCCCCCTCCAAGGGTTCCAGAGACCTCTGAGTACATGCCCCTTGGCAATGATGCCCTCCCCAACCTTGGAGAGAAGCCTCTGTCCTTCAGCACCTGAGGACTTGGAGGGGATTGAAAAACCACTCCGATCACCAGATTCTAATATGAAGCCACCACTGTAGAGATAGAGACAAGCATTGTGGATATTCTTACTGAGTCCGACAGGCCCCTGTGGCCTGATGCCACTGAGTGCGAGGGCTCCACTGAGCCGGCCGCATATGCAGGCGGCAAATGGGGGTTACATGAACCGGGGAAGCCATATGGGCCGAGAAGTCCTCAGGAATCGCCTGGCGGATGACCAGGAATTTGCTGTGAAACTGCCTGGCTAGATCCCATCAATCTGTGGCGTCTGTGTCCAACAGGCATAAAGCCTTCGCCTGAAGAGTGTCCATTCTTGCTCCTATGACTTCCAAGTTCTGGTACGGGAGCAAAGTGGACTTTTGCGAAGTTTATGACAAACCCCAAGTGCTGAAGCAGAGCCACAGTGCGAAGGATTGCTTGACTGTGGTCTCCGGGGAAGATTGGCCCCTTATGAGCCATCCTTTTCCCATGTATGTGGAACACAAAAAACCTTGACTCCTCATGTAGGCCGCCACCACCGCCAGGCACTTGGTGAACACCCTGGGGGCGGAGGTTAGTCCAAAGGGTAGTACGCTGGACTGGTATTGGGTTTCCTCCCATGACAAATCTGAGATATGGTCTGTGTTCCTGGATGAAATAAGGATGTTAGTATAAGCCTCCTTTAGTATCCAATGAGCATAGCCAATCTCCCTGCTGGATGTAGGGCAGCAGGATTCCAGGTGTAAGCAGCTTGAGCTTTTCCCTCTCCATGAACTTTTCAAATTTTCGCACCTAGGATTGGTCTGAGGCCTCCTGTTCTGTTTTGGTACCAGAAAGTTGACCCGTTGAAGTCACCGTCGACAACCCTCTCAGGTGGTGGGGCACCGTTTTCCACACCTTTTCCTTTAGCAGACCTTGCTAACTCCTGAAGGAGTAGGTCCCTGTGCAGATGGTGTCTTGGAGGCTTCCCCTGGAAAATATGAGGGAGGTACCTGGTGAAAATGGAGAAGATAGCCCTTTTGGACTATATGGGAGCACCCAGGTATCTGATGTGACGGCTGGCCCCCACACAACATAATGGGCAAAGTGGGCCAGCCGGCCTCCTGGGCTTATAGAGCCCAGCTGAGGAGAAGAGTCTTAGGCTTTCTTATTCAAAACCCCCCACCCTGCTGAGCAGGGGCGTTTGTTGGTGGCTTGGGGGCCTTCTGCCTACGGGGCCCATGACCCTGCCCCTTGACCTGATGACCCTTTTGGGGAGCTGCAGAGGCCTGATAATGAGGGTATTGTTTAGAGGCAGATTACTTCCTCGTGTAAAAGGACTTTTTTCCCCTAGTCCTTTCTTTTTCTGAGAAGGTGCTAGGTTTTTCTGGACACCCTAGTCCGGGTGAGAGTTTCTGTCTCGAGCTCAAGCAGCCTTTTCAGCCATGGGTTAATGCCGAAATAGTTTTCACCCCGTCAGGGGACATCGCGCAACTTGTCCTGTACCCATGGCTCGAGGTCGGTTGACTGCGACCAAGCCTGTCGGCGGGCACCGATGCCGGCCCACGGCTACGCTGGTCCTACGCTACAAAGCATCGTAGGCTGCTCTGAGATTAAACTTCGAGCACGTCCCGAATACCAGTGGACAAGGCCTTGAACCTCTGCAAAGGTTCCTCGGAGAGATCAGCAGAGAACCTCAACTCTCCCTTGCCAGGTCCCGGAGGTACATGCCCATGCGAGAGCTGGTATGGCTGGGACACGGCAAGCAAGCATAGAGCTCTGGAAGCTTTCTTACCGAGGTCATCCAGGTTTCCGGGCCTCCCAGCTGGGAGGCACCGAGGAGTGCATCGTCTTACTTTTCATTCGCTTCCTGGCCGATTTTTTTTTTTCACAACCCTGGAGTGGTGGCTTGTAATTATGCCTTTGCGAACCCGGGCTGCTTGCGGACTCGATAGATAGAATCGACCCCCTTGCGTAACACCGGCGTCGTGCCAGGGTCTCCGACATGCCGAAGAGCAGCCGCTCCAGCATCGGAGGAACCGGACCAGTACAGGCCTCCTTCGGGGGAGAATCATACTGGTGGCCTCGAAGCTCTTCGGCTCGAGGCTCCGCATCGGGATCCATGGGAAGGTCCAGCCCTTGGCCATTCCCCGCACTAAGTCCCAAGAACCAGTTATCCTCCGGTGGGGATCGTCTCCGAGGTTCGGACTCCGGTGAGTTCCGATGGGACACACCGAGTCCGATAGGTTTCGGGTGACTCTTCGTCCTCCGTCTCCCAGCCCGACTCCTCGATGGAGGAATCGAGCGGCTCCGGTCAGGCGGGCACCAATGCCCCTCCGCCCCCGACGCCGAGGGTACCGGCATCGACGACCTCTGTCCCGAACTGGTATCCGAGTAGACCGCAGCCGAGCTCCGACTCGAGCCCCGCATGGACTCTATGGAATCGGCTCGGCTCGGCTCCGGGGTCGACTTGGAACTCGAGGTCCCAGTGATCGTGGCAGATGCACCAGTGAGGACCGGGCGATCAATTCCTCTTGCTGTGTCCATGGTAAGTGCAGACGATAGCTGCTCTTCCAATAGAGCCGTCAACCTGATTACGAAAGTCTCATTAACCCAGCAGCCCCCGACTCGGGCCCCGACAGCGTCGGGGCTCCGACGATCGGCTCCCCTGGATGAGAGGCCACGAGGACTATCAGTACTTCACTTTGCCCAGGAGACTCCATCTCGAGACGAGGTTGTTTTTCAGTCCTCCTCCGACTCCAATACCCGGGACGTCGATCCGGCCTATGGCGACCTGGCCCTCTGAAGAACCAGGACGTCCACGATATGCCACCCTCGCGTGTTTTCTTCTTTCTGCGCTGCTCCCGCAAAGGAGACCCCCGGCTACGAGGAACCTCGACTCTGCTCGACGGGCCGAGTATTCCCCTAAAAGAGACGTCGAGGGCCTGTGATGAGGTCCCCGGTGCCCGTCCGGACGCGGATGTCCAGATAAGCTTCGATCCTTTTGGGTTCTGCCGACTCCTCAACGCCTTTGAGGACCATTTTGCCACACGGCGACCACATATCATCGGGTCATTATCGTGTCGAGGAGGCGGAGGCATCAGTCATGTTTGTCGGTAAGGAGACCTAAGTTCTCTTACCCCTATCACACTTCTTAAACCCGCTGGCAGACATCAGTTGGAAAAAAGGGCCCTCAAGGGTCCCCAAAGGACAGGGCTGCCAGTGACAAAGAGAAAAATGGCGCGAACACTAGTCATGAAGGAGCAAAAAACCGAAAAATATAGAGTGGGCTCGTATACCTCGTATCATGCCCGGGCCAGAAAAGGATTCCTGCCGTCGAACCGAAGAAGAAGACGACAAAAACCGGGGAAATCAACTTTTTTACCTCTGTGAAAAACGAACTACGTCCGTCGTGGCTCCGCAGAAAATAGAGGACTGAGGCAAGATGGCACCCTTTGGCGGGAATGGGACTGCGCATGCGCGCTGCAAATTCCCGTAAGCTTTCTTTGAAAGGCGGGGAAACATGCTCCGCACGGGGTCTCTGTCGGCTCCAACGTCCCCAATATGTGATACTGACGTCCTGC
>JAWIIG010000143.1:0-22500 GCA_033557465.1 Ichthyophis bannanicus
CAGTCGGTCTCCCTCCCGGTGCTGTTCATCGGGAGGGACTCTTCTCGGAGGAACAGTTACCGTCGGTTGGATCTTAAGAGGGTTGGTGCGACGTGTAAGTTTGCAGGGGTCCGCAGCTAATGGTGTCGTTAAGATGGCGGATCGTCTTTGTTCGGTTGCGGGTTAGGCGGACGGCCTCGCAAGGGTGAGGGGCGGGCCGGCTAACGCTTCCATTTCTCGATGGATTAGGGAGAGCACATTGGCGTCTGTCGATGGATATCCTTTCAGTGGGAGCAGTTGTGCCCTCATGTCTTGCGCGGCGCACTACTAACAGAGCGAGCGCAGGCGGCCTCTTGGGCGGAGTAGACTCTGTTTAAGTTCCTCACGGTGTGACATTTGCCGAGGCCGCGACAGAGTATGTTCTTCTCTTCACCACATTCAGTAAGCACTATCGTCTAGAACGTGCTGGGCGGTGGGGGAACCTCCTCCTTTCGGTTTCACGCGGTTTTGCGTTGCCGCGGATGGAAGTCCCACTCGCCGTTGAAGCAATGCTCTGTTACATCCCAGAGGTTGGAGGACTGAACTGTAGGAACGATAAGGTTTGAAATAAGTACACGTTACCTTGTAATTGTCGTTCCTTTAGTGATCGTACCCCCCCCCCCAGTTCAGTACCTCATTCGGCCGCCCAGGGTCTAGAATGGGAAGAATGTGTTTATGTCCTCTTGGATCGCCATGATTAGCAGGTCACAGGTAGGTGCGGCTGGACCTTCCGTTTCCGTCCTGTTTCTGCCTCTCTCTTGTTCTTTCTATGAAGGAGTTTTGCAGGAACCGGTATACTGTGCAAATGTTTGTTCCATGTTGGGGTTACATTTTTAGTATAGTTTATGATGGCGTTAGTTGGGACTTCTGTTCATTAATTGGCTTACGGGGTAATTGGTGTTAGCTCCTTTGAGGTGTTTGTTGTCAATAGTTCAACTGGAGGGAAGGGGGAGTGTGCACTAAAAAAAAAGGGGGAAACGCAGACCATTAATCAGTGACGTTCAAACGCTTTGGCAATGTCCAGTATCCAGGTGCAGGAGGAGGTGCACAACCCCGAGGTGGAGGAATGAACGTGTCCATGCACGGGTCAGAGGAACTACAATTACGACGTAAGTGTAATTATCATTTTTTTGAGGTTTGGCGCGTTATGCCTGATGGGGCACTTACCAGTTTCCATCGAGGGCATTTGCCGTTTGGTCCTGGCAACAGCGCCGCGGGCCTGTCACCAATGTTGAATGGTGGTGAGTGGGGCCGTTGGCTTTTTGAGAAGGCAGGGAATCCTGGTGCATCCTTAGCTGGACAGGTTGGTTGATTCGGGGGCAAATGGGTCGCGTAGAGGAGAGCGAGGTGTCGACAGGTGGGCCAGAGTGGTGGCGTTCGTGGAGAGCCTCCGGTTGGGTGTATCAATGCTTGGAGAAGAGCCAAGAGCAGGTTAAGTCCGTCTCAGAAAACCGGGCGCATGGAATATCTAGGGGACACAAGTGTCGATACGAGGGTTGGAAAGGTTTTTCTACTGCAGGAGCCGAGGCGCGAAGTTTGAGGAGGCGTCTGATCCGCAAGTTTGCTACGCAGACAGGTGCGCCGATGGCCGTGGCACTACCTGCAGGTTTTAGGCAGCCATGGCAGGCACCGACGATCGAGGTGGGTGCCCTGGGCGACGGTGTTGCACATGAGACCTCTACAGAGAGCCAGCGCTACTAACCGGACGGTGGGTCCCAGCAGAAACGACCGGTGCTTTCTCAGCAGTGCCCTGGTCAGCCGGCGGGGACCGCGCCTCTCTCCGTCGCTATGGTGGTAATATAAGGGACAGGGGAGTCGTGCGAGGAAAAGGGGATGCCGTGTGTAGGGAGGTGGGCCGATGCTTAGATGGTCCTGCACACTGACGATGGATGCCAGGCCTTTCAGGTTGTGTGGAGCGGCATGACGTCCAATGCGGTTCTTCTCAAGGGGTGGTTTGTACGATCAGGAGAAGAGAATGTGGTCCATCACAAACCCGGTTGGAAATGTGCGAGTGGTGGGTTTCTGGCGCTAAGGGTTCCGGGAGGGTGCCTGTCACACTGGGAAGGCCGGAAGGGTATTCTCCGACAATGCCGACGGGCAGTGGCCTATATTCAACCGCCAAGGGGGGCCCCAGGCAGTCATGCGCTGGAAGCAGAGGCAGACCAGTTGTTCGTGTGGCTTGCTGAGAGGCATCTGTTGGCGGTGTCAGCAAGCGCATGTAGCAGGAGTGGAGAAATGTAGAGGGCCGGGCCTTTCTCAGTCGGGGAAAGAGTAAGATCCAGGGGAATGGGGCCCTTCACCCGCAGGTGTTCGAGATGTTGTTCAGCGGTGGGGCACAACGGTCAAGGGATCTCTCAATGGCCAACCTTTCAAACCGCAAAGGGGCCAGTCGGTTCTTCAGCAGAGAGGCTCAGGAGTGAGGAATGTCGGCTCAGGCGACTTGGATAGCACCTTAATTCAAACGCGTGGTTTCCGGAGAGGACCGTCGTGGCTGGGCTCTTGTGTTGCCCGTCGTGGGGTCTTCGTAATAGGGCCAACGGAAGAATGCTTCTAGCAAGACGCCTCGAGCTTCAGCCGAGGACCAGTGATTTAATCGTTGCCGGATTGGCTGCGGTGGAGACCGTGGTATGCAGAATCTGGGTCAGACTCCTGGGGGACAGCCAAGATTGTGAAGCTACACCGGGGTATCAGGAGGGAACCGCTCAATTGGCGTGGCAAGGACTCTTGTATTGATGCCGGTCAGGTTGGATCGGTTCTCTCTATACAGCTGTAGAGGCTTATTGAAAGGGCAAAGGTTGATAGCGAGAAATTAAGTATGCGACAGCGAGTGGTGGGCTACAAGGTGGTGAAGAGGAGGCGCGGAGGAGATCAAACGTGTCTGTTGGCGTATGTTCGCGTTTGGAGAGTATTAGAGGCTGGGGTGTGCGGGTAACAAGGGGGTGGTACAGCTTGACAGAACTGTCGGTTCCCGCAGGTACTAGGCGTTTTCTGACAGGATGGATAGTTAGAATAGGGCATTAGCGGGATGCTGTCTCTGGTAAAGTGCAGTTTGGCGGCATTGTCTTGCTACCGGTGCGGTAGAAGATATGAGGTCAAGGGCGCTTGGCGGACACACAGATGTCAATGCGGGTTTTGGAGAGCGGTAGTGCTGGTTGGCGCGCCGCCGTGTAGACGAGGATAGGTTCCGAAGTGGGATTTGCGCTGGTGGTTCTGGAAGTTTTGGTGCAAGCGCAGTTTGAGCCTTTAGCGAGGGGTACTGTCAAAGGAGCTGACCTTGAAAGTGCTGTGGTGCGTGGGAAGTAGCGATTGCTTCTCCGAAAATGCCGTACCAGTGAGGAGGTTAAGATGCGGAGCTTGGGGCAGGCTTTAAGATTCTGTAGGGAGCCCCTATTCTGGCTTTTAGGGAGGACCAAAGTGGTGTTGAGGGGACGGTTGCCATCCTTTTTGCCTGAAGGGAGGGTTGTGGTATCGCCCGTTCAAGTAATGTGAATCAGGTGGGTGTCACCTGCCGGTTGTTTGCCGGAAGGAGGGGGGGATTCGGCTACCGGCGTGGGTCCACAGGTTGCATAGATTGGACCGTTAGGAGAGCTGCTGAAAGAGTGTATTTGAAAGGTGCTGCAAAAACGCAGGGGGAAGCAATGTGTTCCAGCGGTGGCGAGATAGACATGGGGTTTGGTGGTCCTACAAAAGGTTGCATGTCTGCAGCGAAAGCTGCCATGGATAGGTGGCTTAAGGAGGCGATTGCGTCGGCATAGGTCTTTAAAGGGGTAGACCAGGTTCCGGCCAGGGGTTGTACAGGCGCATTCAACTCGAGCGCAGGAGCTACGGTCTGTGGTGGCGGAGCGTGTGCGTTTGTTCCGGTTGGTAGAGATTTGTCCTGGGGACGGCCTAATTGGTTCTTCGCGTTGCATGGTCATTTAGTCATGGCATTACTGGGCTGGTATTTGCAGGCACACAGGCTATGACGCTGTTTTGGATCGCCAGTGCTTCAGGCGGTTTGAGGTGGTGGCAGGTCACTCCTGTTGATTCTTTGCACTGCATTTGTTACATCCCCGAGGTTCAGGACTAGCCTGGAGGGACGCTAAAGAAAGGTGAAATTAGGACCTTACCTGTTAATTGGTTGTTCCTTTAGGAACTCCAGGCTAGTCCTGTATCCCTCCCTGATTTTACTGTGACTATTGCCTGAAGGCAGTGGATGTATGAAGGGTAAGATTCTTGGGTTGTGTTCCTGAGTGGCAGTCTGTCAGGGGGAGTGGTTTGTAGGGGAAGTATCGATACGGAAAACACTCTATTACTTTTCTATCAGAATATGGGGGAATCTCAGCACATGAGATGATAGGTATGGGGGACGCAATATTTTCTGCATAGTGTCACCCTTTTAGGTTTCGTATAGGTTCCGTTGAGTATAGATGGTTAGAATTACTGACTTAATTTTGCTCTTGGTGGAGTTTGCTTTGTCAATAGGTGACTGATGTCAGGAGGCGATCGGGGCGGTACTTATACGGTGGACATCAAAAAGATAGTGATGGTTTCTCAGTCTCCAAAGCGGCTGGAGGAGGAGCCAAGGACCCCAAATGGTTCTAGGGACTAGTCCTGGGAGGGGGAACGGTAAGGAAGCCAGCAGTTATGGATGTGGTTGGATCTAAGTCCTCAGGAAGTCTGACTGCTGATGCAGCTGCAATGAAATGATAGTCAGGAAGCTGCAAAGATGCCGTACCATATTTGGACATGGAACACACACTACGAAGCATGAATGAAGGGCATTTGGAGGTGATCAAGAGACAAACATGTTAGCAGGTAAGTCTAATTTCACCTTTACTCTGAGAGGGCTATTCAGCTCCCATCTCCAGTAGCCAGTTGAGTGCCCCCCAACTTGGAGGCTTTCAACTTCCAGCACTATAGTGCAATTTGTTTTGTTGTGACTAACCATTAACTTATCGTGGCAAGATATGGAAGTTAGATTGCCATGCTTTTCTAAATGCTGCAGGTAATTTCTGATGGTTGTTGCTGTTGTCGCAGAAAGGGGTTTGTGAGTCCTCATCTTACAGTCAACACTGTTCCCATTCTGCATGCTGGCCCAGAGATGGATTGGTTTGTCTTAGTCTAGCACCTCAGCTGAGAATCTGTCGATCTTGGGAGGACCCTGTCAGTAGTTATGGCTATTCACAATAGCTTAGCTCTCAGCATTACTGATACACACAAGCCCTCAAAGCATGACAAGATGCAACCCATATCAACTATTATAATCCTTTTTTCCCTTTAGAGACCTCTCTCGATTGGTCCCATGCTTTCTTGAATTCAAGATATGTCCTTGTCTCTACTACCTCCACTGGGAGGGACTGTTCTCAACATCTATCACTCTATTCCATAAAGAGAGATCTCTACATATTGACTCCTGAGTCTATCTCCTTTCATCCTATGGTCTCTCTCTTTGCAGAGCTTTCTTTCAATTGAGAGAAGGCTCCTCCTGTGCAATTTGATGGACATGTAAGCTATTCTCCAGCCCTTGAATTGAAGGAACCATTATGCAGCCCATGGAAGTGGAGGAGGTGAAAGCATCCCTGGAAAAGGGAATACAAAGAACCAGAGTTAAAGTACCACAAAGTTGCAGAGAATCAGTGACCAGAAGGAAACGAAGGGTAGTGGTGGTTGGAGACTCTCTTCTGAGGGGTACTGGAGGGCGTCCATCTGCCGACCAGACTTGATGGTCCAGAGAGGTATGCGTGTCCTGCCTGGTGCCAAAATCCAAGATGTTACGGAAGAGTTTGCCTGAGGATCATCAAGCCCACTGACTATTACCCAATGTTGCTAATCCATGTTGGAACAAATGATACTGCCAGGTATACCTCGGAACGTATCAAAATGTGACTTCATGGCTCTGGGACAGAGGCGTGAAGCCAGTTAGGTGCACAGGTGGTGTTCTCTTCAATCCTCCCTGTTGAGGGTAAAGGCCAAGGCAGAGAGGCTCGCATCCTGGAGATGAATGCATGGCTGTGTTAATGGTGTCATCGAGAGCGTTTTGGTTTCCTAGACCATAGGGATGCTGTTCCAAGGGTTGCAGAGCAGAGATGGCATCCCTCTGTCCAAGAAAGGTCAACGCCAATCTTCGGTAGTAGACTGGCTTAATCTACTGAAGAGGGCTTTAAACTAGATTCGTTGGTGGATAGGTGAAGAAAGCCCCCAGGTAAGTGAAAGCCCCCAGGTAGGTGATACATTAAATACCTGTATGGAAATGGGTAACAGGGGTAACATATGGAAAGCAGTGTGTAATAAATGCCCGTAGCATGGGAAATAAGATCCCTGATGTTGAAGCTTTGGTGGGAGTGCTGACTTGGATTTAGTGGCAGTTACAGAAACATGGTTTACAAGAAAACCATGACTGGGATGTAACTATACCTGGCTATACATTTATTCAGAAAGGACAGGGTAGGAAGAAGGGGGAGTGAGTGGCACTATATGTAAAAACTACTATTAAAGCTTTGGAAGTACAGAGATTAAAAGGGGAGAGAGGAGGCATTGTGGGTTAAACTAGAAAGAGGGAAAGAGAAATCTATTTGCATTGGTGTGATATACAGACCTCCCTCACAAGAGGAAGAGGTGGACAGAGAGTTAATTGAAGACATATGCAGCATTGCTAGGAAAGGGGAAGTGCTACTGATAGGAGATTCAATATGCCAGATGTTGATTGGCACATTCCTGCTGCAGTATCATCTAGAAGTAAGGAGATCCTGGATTCTATACGGGGAGAACTATTCAGGCAATTGGTAACAGACCCCACACGTGAAGGACCTACTGGACTTGGTGCCTACCAATGGTGAAAGTGTTTCTGATGTTGTAGTGGGAGATCATTTTGCATCCAGTGATCACCAGATGGTGTGGTTCAGTATTAGGACTAGGGCTGTTAGAATCCATTCCAAGGTGAGGATCTTAGACTTTAGGAAGACTAACTTTGCGAAGATGGGCCAATACCTCAGGGAGTCGTTAGTGGGATGGGAACAGCTGGGGGATGTAGAAAAACAGTGGGCCAAAACTGAAAGGGGGTATTTTAAGGGCAACCAACCTTTTTGTTAAAATGGTAAATAAAGGCAAAAGGAAAAGGAGACCGCTATGGTTTTCTAAGGAAGTAGCTGAAAAAGTGAAGAAAAAGAGGGAGGCCTTCATGAAATAGAAGAGATTACAGAGAGAGGAAGACAGGCATCTGTATTTGGAAAAACTTAGAGAAGCTAGCAAAGTAGTCAAGAAGGCAAAGATTCAAAAGGAGGAGGAAATAGCCAATGCAATAAAATGGGGGGATAAGACATTTTTCATTTATATTAGTGAGAAGAGGAAGGGCAAAAGTGGTATTGTCAGACTCAAGTGTGAAGGTGAGGAATATAGAGAAGCTGATAAGGATTAAAGCGGAATTGCTTAACAAATATTTTTGTTCTGTGTTCACAGATGAAGAACCAGGAGCAGGACCTCAGAAAACACCCACAAATAGGAACAGATAGCGAGGGACATCTTGAACAATTTTCAGAAGACTGTGTTTCGTGAGAAAACTAGCTCAACTTAAAGTAGACAAAGCGATGGGACGGATGGGATACACCCTAGAATACTGAGGGAACTTGGGGACGTTCTAGCCAACTCCACTGACTGACCTTTTCAATGCCTCGTTGGAGTCTGGAGTGGTGCCAAAGGACTGGAGAGAGGCTCATGTGGTGCCTTTACACAAAAGCCAGAAGTAAGGATTTGGTTTAAAACTACAGGCCTGTTAGTTTAACTTCGGTGGTGAGTAAATTATTGGAAACGCTGCTGAAAGAGAAAATAGTGAGGTTTCTGGAGTCCAGCGGATTACAGGATCCGAGGCAGCATTGATTCACCAGAGGCAGGAAAGTGTCAGACAAATGTGATTGATTTCTTTGACTGGGTGACCAGGGAATTGGACCGAGGGAGAGCTCTAGATGTGGTGTATTTAGATTTCAGTAAAGCCTTTGACACTGTTCCTCACAAGCGACTTATAAGCAAACTGAGCACCCTAGGGATGGACCCTAAAGTTACTGCTTGGGTTAGAAATTGGTTGGGTAGGAGGCGACAAAGAGTACAAGTAAATGGAGCTCATTCTGAGGAGAAGGATGTTATCAGTGGTTTGCCCCAGGGATCTGTCCTTGGTCCGATTCTTCTTTTTTTTTTATTGAAAGGCAGCCATGAAATACATAGGAACAGACTACATGAGCATAATACAATATCAAAAGAGAACAAAGCCAAAGTCATTAACAAAGAACACAAGGCTAGCCAACAAAACACCTTCTTTTGTTTTTATATTTTTATATTAGACTTTTTTTTATTCCTTCATACTTGTCCCCCTTCCCGTAACCCCCAACCCCCTCCTACCCTACTGCAAGCCACAGATAACCCCCCCAAAAGAAAAAACATCACCCCCCCACCTTCCAATGTCCCCCCCCACGGATCTCCATACCAGCCCATAAAAAGAGAGAGTACGCCAGCCATTCAGCGCACAGAAAGCAAAGGCACTACCGCCGACAAGCCTCTTGCAGCATAACATGTCACCCACCACTTTCGAGGACGGGCCACAGCCTTAAGCAATCAGGTGCCATAACGAAGGACCCAAAGGGTTCCCACACCTGCTCAAAGCACGGCAAACGCATCCTCCCAGCAGCTACCCCACGATCCATTGTGTACGTGTCCCACATCCGGTCCAACCAGACAGAAAAAGATGGTAGGCGAGCCTGCTTCAAACAGAAGCTAGCGACATGCGAGCCGCATTCAGACCATGACGAAACAAAGCCAGTTGGGGGCTGCGCGCCCCGGGCACTGCAACCCCAAATAGAAAGATACCTGGATCCCAGGGAATGCTCACCCCAATAAGCTGCTGTAATCGAGTTTGAATTCCCCTCCAAAAGGTTTTGAATGCGAGGGCAGGACCACCAGATGTGCTCCAGAGCCCCCTTCTGCCCACATCGCCGCCAACACAGATCCGAAACCCCGGGATAAACGCGAGCAATCCGCACAGCATGGAGTCATCGTACCACCTATATAAATAATTTATAGTTAGTTTCCCGGACATTAACCGCCACCGAGCTCTTCCACAATCTACCCTCCACCTGTTCCCATTGTTGCTCAGAGTAAAGAAGATTCAAGTCAGTATTCCAATTTTCTCTATGCTTGACAAAGCGCGGTTGCTGCGCCTGCAGCTGAGCATACAAGGCAGCTATAAGACCTTTTGTGATGGTGCACGCCTTGCAAAAACGCTCCAAATCTGTCAACACTCGGGCCACATGGGGCCGAACGGCTCTAGCCTGAACCCAATGGGCCACCTGCGTATATTGGAAGAGCTGACTATCGGGAAGGTCAAATTCCTCCCGAAGCATTTGAAAACGTTTGCAACTTACCCTCGTCAAACAGTTTGTCCTGCACGGCTAAGGCCCTTATGACCCCATATCCGGAACGCCGGATCAACCAGTCCCGGGGGAAAGGAAGCATTATCTACTATAGGCGCCAAAGGGGTGAGGTCCATCCCACGAGGCCAAAAGAATTGGTCTCAACAGCGAAGGGTCTGTAAAATGTAGGGATTGCTTTAAACGCTGACCACTTCGCAGCTTGGGACCAAGCCACAGCCGGTCCCCCAAGCCCGCCCCCCCCAGCGATAGTCATTTCCAGTTGCACCCATCGCTTGGAGCTATCCGTGATCATCCACTCCACCCCGGCGCGATACTGCGCTGCCGCATAGTACCAGTGAAGATTTGGAACCCCCATACCCCCAGTGTGCGAACGAGCATAAAGAAGTTGGCGTGGCAAACGCGGCCGACGGTACTGTCAGATAAATTTCATAAGCAGGGTTTGCCAGATGGCCAGTAATCCCTGGGCCAACAAGATAGGGAGAGCCTGAAAAAGGTACAAAAACCGGGGAACGACCACCATCTTTACCACCGCAATACTTCCAAACCAGGATAATATTAACCTATTCCAGGTCTCCAAATCACGCCCGAACCTGCTGAAGTAATGGCTCATAATTAGCCTTAAAAAGGGCCGCCCGGTCCACTTGTCAAATTCACCCCTAAATATCGCAAAGCACCCGACACCCACCGGAAGGGGTACGGCAGCACGAAGCTCCGCACAAACCGCTTCCGAGACCCCCCACATTCAGAATTTCAGATTTGGCATAATTGATTTTAAATCCAGACACCTGGGAAAAGGTGTCAAAAAGCTGCATAGCGGCAGGAAAGACGCAGTGGGATTCACCAAAGATAATATGATATCTGCGAAAAGCGCGATCCGGTACTCCGCGGAGCCCACGCGAACGCCCCCCATGCCCGAATGTTCGCGAAAGCTCTGTGCCACGGGTTCCATCACTAGTGCGAACAACAGCGGCGACAGAGGACAGCCCTGACGAGTGCCCCGTTCCAGTGAGAAAATTCTGGATTGACCCCCGTTAGCCCGAAAACACATGCCTGGGGGTCTTGATATAAGGTATGAACCCAGCGTATGAAATTAGGACCAAAGCCCAACGTGTCCAACACACACCAAAGATAACCCCAGCTGACACGATCAAAGGCCTTTTCGGCATCAACCCCCACCACTAGGGTCGGCTGCGAATCGTGCTGCGAACGTAGATAACCTGCAGCATTCGCCGAATATTATCTGCCGCCTGGCGTCCTGGTACAAACCCAACCTGGTCAGGATGTACCAAAGTTGGGAGAACCCGGTTCAATCGCGCAGCCAGCACAGAAGCAAGTATTTTGACATCCGTATTTAAGAGGGAAATGGGATGATATGAGGCCGCGTCCTGCAGGGGTTTACCTGGCTTAGGGATCATGACTATCAAAGCCTCACGCTGAGATGGAGGTAGAGACGCCCCCCTCAGGACCTCATTGAAGAGTACTACCAGCGTAGGCGCTAATTGCACACGGAATTTTTTTATAGTACTCCGCAGGAAAGCCATAATTACCCGGCGCTCCCCCCGTTTTCAACCGCCGGATTGCGAGCTCCACCTCCTCCACTGTAAGTTCAGAGTCTAAGTGCTCCCGATCAGAGTTAGTCAACTGGGGCAAGGTGATCTTCTGTAAGAAGCCCTGTGCGTGGGCCAAAGCAAAAGGTTCGGCTGTATATAACCGTTCCAAAAAAGTAGCAAAGACTTCGTGTATCTCTCGAGAGATCACCACCTTCTGCCCCCCAGAGTCGTGAAGCTCGCGGACCACCTGCCCTGATTGCTGCTGCCGAAGCTGCAAGGCTAAATAGCAACCTGTCTTGTTTCCCCTGCTCATAAAATGTTTGGCGCAATTTCCGGCGCTTATTGTCTAGTTCTCTTTGTGAACATGCATCCAGGTTAGCCCGGACAGCCCGCCATTGACGTAAGACCCGCTTCGATCCAGTCTGGGCGTGTTCTAAGCGCAGCCGGGAACATTCTCCCACTAATTGACAATATTCTCGTCTCCAGGCCCTCCGCGTGCGAGCCATTTCTGCCATAAGTTGGCCCCGAGCCGTGGCCTTGAAAGCGTCCCAAACCATGGGAAGCGGAAACCTCCCAGAATCGTTTAACTCAAAAAAGTCAGTTATGAAATGGCCGTGGTCCTGCACAGCGCACTGCCGCCGAAGGAATCGCACATCAAGTCTCCAAAGCCATTGGAGGTCACTGTACACATCCGCTGGGAGGGTGAGCCAGCACGGGGCATGATCCAACCAAGTCAATGCTCCGTGACCAGCCTCCACCCTCCCATCCATCAGGCGCTGGTCCAACAAAAAATAATCTATGCGGGAGGTTCAACTAGAGCTCACTTCTCCCCACGACGGGCATATCGTAGCCGGCTGGATACGGATGGTAGCTGCCCCCGCTGTTCTGAACCTCTTGCGACTCTGTCGCATATGTGGTGGGGTTGCCGTAGGGTGCGACCTTATTGGACTAGGATTCGGGATTTTCTTGGTCGGTTACTGCAGCAGCGGATCCGATGGACTGGCCTCTTTGTGGTTTTAGACCAGCTGGCACTCCCTGAGCCTACGAAAGCCGGCGAATGTATGCTTCTGCGTAAGGCATGTCTGGTGGGTAAAGGGCCAATTCTAAGGTTGTGGAGGAGAGCGCCAACCGCCCACATTTAGTGAATGGCGAAATAGCTTTCACAATTTGATGCTAATGGAGCGCTGGTTCGCAAGGGGCAGTGTCAGGCGCTGGGCAGTGTTTATGTCCACCTGGGAGCCTTATATTCAGCAACTGGGGCCTCGTTGCCGTAATGAAATTCTTCAGTTGGGGTGCTGAGGGGGGAGAGGGGGGAGCGGGTGAGCGATTGCTGCTGTTCTAGTTCTTACTTTGCTGTGGTGTGTGCTGGAGTGCGGGGGAGGGGTGGGAGGGAGGGAGGGAGGGTGGGTGGGGGGGGGAGTATTTGATAAAAATGCCACCTGTTTTCTCTTTGCTGTTGCTTCCAGAGGGGATAAGAGTACACCCCTTGAGGAAGATTTGTTCATTGTATTTTGTGGTTGATATGTCTTGGTGGATGTAAATAAAGTATTATAAAAAAAAAAATAATCTATGCGGATGTGCACCTGGTGGACCGGGGAAAAATAGGTGTAGCTTCTCTCCCCCTCATGGGTATCTCTCCACACATCTCGCAAGCCCAGCTCTTTCAAAAGGTTCTGCAAGGCCTTGCCAGGCCCGTTCATCCCCCTCCCACCACTACGCGTAGAATCCAAATGGGGCACCAGATGGGCATTACTTATCCCCACCTAGTATAATGGGGCCTTTCGCGAATTTAGCCAGCAAGGCCTTCAACCGTGTAAAGAAAGATCCCTGCCCCTCATTTGGTGCATATATGTTAGCTAAGGTTAACATGTGACCTTCCAAGCGTATATTCGCAAAAAGCCACCGTCCCAGGGTATCTTTTAACCTCTTCCACCCGTAGAGACAAGCTATGATGAAATAAAAGGCCACCCCACGTTTCTTTCGCCCATTCACATCCGAAGCAACCCACACCTTAGTATAAGGATTACGCTTTAACCACCCCTGTTTGCTAGCTCGGAGATGGGTCTCCTGCAAAAAGACAATGTCCCCATTCAGGGTCCGTAGCTCCGAGAACAGCAAAGATCGCTTTCGAGGGGAGTTAAGACCCTTAACATTCAGGGAAATCAAGCGCACCGTTGTTATTCAACCATCACACCCCCCCCCCCCGCCCTTTGCCTCCCCTCTGGCCCACAACACGCTTCCCCCACGACTCTTGTGAGAGTTGCACTGCTCTCCAGCATAAAACGCCATCATCATGAAACCACCAGGCTAGCTGTAGAGATTCACCTCCCCCACCTTCGTGCTCCGTATCCCGAAAAAAAATTACTAAAGCCCCCCCCACCCAACTTCCCACCCTCCTCTAGCAGTAGAGACCTTCCCCCCCCCCCACCCCTCCTCCCGTCAGTACCTCCCACCTGTTAAAGAAAAAACAGGACACGGTGAACTGACCCCAAACTAAACTCCGCCCGGGTCCCCACATAGCCAAACTACAAGCATTGCATGTCAGATCATTTCCCCCATACATAGCCCATCAATAAAGTATCTAGCCAGGATTACCCCTTTAACAGAATTCACACAGCATCAACATACCCCCCACTACCCGCTTGGGCAGTAGGTATATACCCAATTCCCTCCCAGACCAAGAGCCGGCAGCCCAACAGGAGCAGACCGGGAGAACAGCAAAACTCTCAGAACTGGCCATTCAAGTTTGGTCATGAAAGCAAAGAACCCCGGAGCAAAGTTTCTCAATCAGAAAAATAAGCACTTCAACTCCGGGTATTGTCCAGTAAGCTTTCCCACCCGGGTCCACTTCGAGTGTTGAGGCTTAGGGGTCGGGAGTTGAGGCAGCGCATTATCTTCGACCAGACTCGCCTGGCGGAGAGCTCTCCAGGCCTCTGTATGGTCTTTTGCGGAGATCTTTTTATTGCCCACGAGGAAGTTTATCCGGAACGGGAAGGCCCAGGAGTAGTGAATCCCTTTGTTGTTCAGGACCATCGTTACTGGTTTCATCTCCCTCCGACGGGCCAGTGTAAACGTCGAGAGGTCCTGATATACAGTTACCGTTGCTTCTTGAAACCGGATCGCTTTTTTCTCCCGGCCCCGGCGTATGAGAAGTTCAGCATCAGTATAGCGCAAGAATCGCGCAATGACATCCCGGGGCTGGTTATTAGGAGGCTTTCCCAAAGCCCGATGCACTCGCTCAACTTCCATTTCAGACCCATGGGTTGCCAGCTCCTCCCCCGGGAGCAATTCAGCAATCAAATTTTTGAGGACTACTGGTAGGTCTTCACCGCCCCCCGCCGCTTCCGGGATTCCCCGGAAACGCACATTGTTGCGACGGGAGCGTTTTTCAATGTCATCAATTTTATAAGTGAGCTCCATGGCTTGCGCACGCTGCCTATTGAGAGCACATTGTAAATCCACCATGGCACTATCGTGATCCGCAACTTTTGTCTCAACCTCCTCCACTCGCGCACCGAGATCTTTCTTTTCACCCCGGAGTTCCGCAATGGTGCTCATCACCTCTTCGCGCATGGAGCGAATTTCGCCTGCCAAAATCCGCAAAGCCCCTACGAAGTTCACGCTGAAGTAGGGCATGCGAGGACAGCATGGTAGGTTCCAATTCATTTTCACTCACAGTCTCATCATCAGAACCCTCTGAAAGGTGTTTACTGGTTGGACTAGTCGGGACACCACTTTTGCCCTGCAACCGTTGGGATGAGCGTATGCCCTCCTGGGCCTCAGAATTTTTAGCCTTAGCAGCCATGGGATAGATAGCGGTCCAGCAATCCAAGGATAGGCAGTGAGCAGCTACAAAAAAAGCAGGCAGATGCTGTAAGCAAGATGAAAAGACAACTATCCCACTCGTGGTCAGCAGGGGGAGCTCCAGCCTCACACAATACAGCAAGGTGCAGGAATTGTAGAAATCCGGGGTTTTCTTTTACAATTCTGAAAGAGAGTAGGTGATTCGCTGAGCAGCGCCCACGTGACCGCTTTGACTTGCTGCACTAGTTGGAACGCAAAGAACCCCGTGCGTTCCAACACCACGTGGCTATGGCTGCCACTTTGATCCAGTCCACCGCAGACTCCCGGCAAGCTCTGTCTTGCGGGGCCCCAAGCACCCTCACCTCTTCTTCAGCACTGAGGCAGCACAATCGCCAGGGAGAAGCAGCAACTCACAAGGCAGCAGCAGCAGCAGCACCGGAGCACCAATTCCCTCTCCACTGCAGTGCTCAACGATGGGACACACACGCAGCCTCCAGGTAACTCTGCTCCTAGATACATTGCCAGGCGATATCAGCGCTCCACTATGCGATGGGCAGAGAGCCCTGCAGTCCGGTCCCGGTTTGTAGGGAGCACACCGGAGCAACGGCAGCAGTCAAGAGCAAGGCAGCAGGGCCGGGTGTAGTAGAGACTGGCTCCCGGCAGTATACCTTGCCGCTGCAATCCGAGCCGTGTCGGAGGGTGCAATTAAAATTGCCCGACTCTCCAGGGGTCAGTTCTGAGGGCTCGGGGGACCAATGCCGTGAATATGCAGGTGTTAGCAGAAGAATTGTGGAAGCCCAGGACGGAGCTACACTAGGGAGCAGCCATTCTGCAGCGGGCTCACTAGCGCCCCCTGGTCCGATTCTTTTTAACATCTTTGTTAGTGATATAGCGGAAGGGCTGTTGGGTAAGGTTTGCCTCTTTGCAGATGATACCAAAATCTGCAATAGAGTAGACACCCAGGAAGGTGTAGATAACATGAGGAGGGATCTAGCTAAGCTTGAAGAATGGTCTAGAATTTGGCAGCTGGGATTTAATGTAAAAAAATGTAAGGTCATGCATTTGGGCTGCAGCAATCCAAGGGAGCAATACAGTATAGGAGGTGAAGTACTTTTGTCCACTAAAGAAGAGTGGGACCTAGGCGTGGTTGTGTCTGATGATCTTAAAGTAGCTAAACAGGTAGAAAAGGCGATGGCAAAAGCTAGAAGGATGCTTGGGTGCATACGGAGAGGAATGGCTAGCAGAAAAAAGGAGGTGATAATGCCTCTGTATAAGTCTTTGGTGCGACCTCATTTGGAGTATAGTGTGCAATTCTGGAGACCGCACCTTCAAAAGGATGTGAACAGGATGGAGTCGGTGCAGAGGGTGGCTACTAAAATGATTAGTGGGCTTCATTATAAAGCATATGAGGACAGACTTAAGGATCTTAAT
Source organism: Ichthyophis bannanicus (assembly GCA_033557465.1). Lineage (NCBI taxonomy): Eukaryota > Metazoa > Chordata > Amphibia > Gymnophiona > Ichthyophiidae > Ichthyophis > Ichthyophis bannanicus. The sequence continues at coordinate 16,202 of JAWIIG010000143.1, forward strand.
ATGTACACCTTAGAGGAAAGGCGGGATAGAGGTGATATGATTGAGATGTTTAAATACCTCCGTGGCATAAATGCTCAGGGAGAGAGCCTCTTTCAATTGAAAGCAAGTTCTGCTATGAGGGGACATGGGATGAGGGTGAAGGGAGATAGATTCAGAAGTGACATGCGGAAAAATTTCTTTATGGAAAGAGTAGTGGATCCATGGAATAGTCTCCCAGTGGAGGTGGTAGAGATGAGGACAGTAACTGAATTCAAAAAAGCATGGGACCAACACAGAGGATCTCTAAAGGTAAAAAGTGGACTGTTGTAGTTGTTGATATGGAAGGACAGACTAGATAGGCCATGTGGTCTTTTTCTGTCGTCATGTTTCTATGTTTCTATTTAAATATATCTCCAGGAACAAGCAGGAATGTAGTCTTCACATATGGGTATCGTCGGTACCGACGGAGCCTGCGTGGGAATGCTCCCCAGCGTCCAATAGGAAAGCTTTTGGGAGCATCCCACAGTGCCTGCATGCTGCCTTCCCGCCTTTGCAACTCTCCCTTTTTCAGTTTTTCATTTTCCGTGGAGCCGACAGGACGCGTACCCTGTCACCGCAGAAAACATTATCCTTATTTTGTTTTTTGTGGTCACGTCTGCCTTCCTTCGACGCCTACCGGTACTGCCGGTTCTCTTTTCTTAAAAAAACAAAACAACCCCCCCCCCCCCCTAGTTTTTCTAAAATTTTCTTTCAGGGGCCTTTCCCCTCTCGGGGCTAGGCGCCATTTTGGGCACTAGGCCCATTTTTCTTCAATCATGGAGAAACCATCTAGTGGTTTCAAGAAATGTTCTAAATGTGGCGGTACCATTTCCGTCACAGACACCCATGAATGGTGTCTTAAGTGTTTTAGGTCCTGACCATTCTCCATAGGAGTGTGTCTCCTGCAGAAAGATGACCAAGAGGGGCCTGCAGAATAGAGCTGCAAAACTTGGTACCTTTTTGCCGCAGATACGATGTCAGTTGCATCGATGTCTGTCTTCCAGGGCTTCATCTTCCTCCCATGGATCTCAGGTAACTAAACTTAAGTCTTCTAAGACTGGCCGATCCTCAAAGGGTAGATCTCTTTCCAAGTATCAAGATGCTGCTGGCGTTGCCCTCGAGGAAAGTTCACTGGCAAAACAGCCGCAGCGGGAGGCCTTGGTCTCCAAAGCATTAATAGGGCTCCAGAATGTTCCAGAGGTTTCTATCTCTGCAGAACTACTGGTGCCATGTTCTGGGGTCATAGCCACTTCCACCAGTACCGACACCCAGGCATTGGCAGGAGTGATGGATCACAGAATCCTTGCTATCAAATGCAGTCTAGTGGCCCTCTTAGCAGTTTCGGTACCGCTAAGACTGCTACAGACGGTTCCACAGGTATCGGTACCAGTACCGAGTGCCTCGGCGGGTATACTCCCCCCCCCCCTCGCCCCATTCTGAGTCTTGAGTCTATCTTGGGTATCGATGCTCCGGTACCGAGACACCCCGATGCAGACTTCGAGCGATACCGGTACCGTGCTTTGCAAGAATACCTGGCACAGAGATACTTCGAATCATCCGATTCTGATGATTCTGCCGGTACTAGAGCTATCTATCCGGAGGATCCATCTCCTCCTCCTCAACACAGAATGTGTCCTCCAGAAGACATGTCCTTCCAGAATTTTATACGTGATTTAGCTTGAGGTCTTGCAATTATGGTGACTCCAGAGAAAGAGCCCAGAGCAGAAGAATTAGAAATTCTTCAGTACCCTAAAGCTCCTAAAGAGGCAGCTACTCTGCCCATTCACAGAATCTTGCATGATCTTATGCTAAGAATGTGGGGAAACTCCTTTAACGGTGTCTCCACACTCTCGACGACTCGATACCATGTACCGAGTTCCAAGCTGCCCTGGCTTTCAAAAGACTCAATTACCACACCATTGAATGGTAGTGGAATTGGCAATGCATAGGATTAAGAGTGCTAAAACACATTCTTCGAATATTCTGGGCTGTGAATCGAGGACGCTCGATACCTTTGGGCGTCGATGTTTCCAATCCTCCATGTTGGCAGTCAGGATTAGCGCCTACATTCTCTATATGGGAATGTTCCTCAAAGAAGTTACAGGTGACTTGTAGCTCATGAGCCCTCTTCTCCCTGAGGAAAAAAGGGAGGAATTCCTTACTCTGGTCAAACATGCCCAGGATGTCTCTAAATTTGTAAACCATGCAAACTTTAATTGCTTTGAATGTATTAGCAGAACCTTTGCTATTTCCATTGGTGCACGTCGTATTGCCTGACTCCAGGCATCAGACTTAGAACAATGGGTGCAAGATAAGCTGGGAAACATTCCTTGCACAGGAGAGAATCTCTTTGGCAAGGACTGGCAAGACAAGGCCAATCAGATCGAATCTGAAAATACTACCTTGAACAGACTATCAAAGTCCACAGCCAACCTAGCAAAGAAAGTCGGTCAAGAAACCCTTTTTCAACAAGAAAAATAAATTTTACCCATCTTACACCCATCAAGGACACTTCCCAGTTCATGTTCCCCCGAGGGGGCGATGACAGAACAGACAGCAGAGGAAGCCACAAGTTCCAAGAGCTCAACCGGCTCAACAGACTCAGCCTCCTCTGGGGCTTTGACTCCTTCCTAGAGAACTTAGTTTTTCTGCCCCTGAAAGGTCCAGAACCCCTTACCATCCCAGGCAGGTTATGCCATTTTTCCAGAAGATGGCAATAAATAACATCAGAAAACTGGACCCTGTCCATTGTACGAGAGGGGTACAGACTTCATTTTCACAGCATGTCCCCTCCTACAATTATAAGAGTTCAATTATCAGATCCCTGCTACCAATTTCTTGGGTCAGGAGGTCGCATCACTTCTTGCTCAGGGAGCAATAGAAAAGGTACCTATACCCCAACAGGGTACGGGATTCTACTCCCCCCTACTTTCTCATCCCAAAGAAAACAGGGGGAGACAGGCCTATACTAGACCTCAGAGAATTAAACAAGTATCTGTTCCTGGAAAAATTCAAAATGATCTCCCTCGGAACACTCCTGCCATACCTTCAGAGTCAGGACTATGTTCTCTAGATCTAAAGGATGCATATGCGCATATTCTCATCCATGCAGATCACAGGAAATTCCTTTGATTGCTTTTCCAGGGAAGACACTTCCAATACAGGGTTCTTCTCTTCGGTCTGGCTTCTGCCCCAAGAGTCTTCACAAAATGCATGGCAGTAATAGCAGCATTCCTGAGAACTCTAGGAATATTAGTCTTCCCTTACTTAGACGACTGGCTCATTCGAGCATCAACCGTTCCAGTAGTCAGCTTCTCTCTTTCTCGCACCATGCAAATCCTTCGATACTTGAGACTGGTCATAAACCTCCCAAAATCTCATCTCACTCCTTCTCAGTATCTAGAATTCATAGGGACTCGTCTAGACACAAGGCAGTCAAGGGCTTTCCTGCCACAGCCACGTTGTCTTCGTATAGTACAGCTGGCCTCCCAAGCAGCTATGAAGGTCTTCCTGACTGCTCGGGAGATGCTTCAGCTTCTGGGGCATATGGCATCCACGCTCCATGTGGTTCCCTATGCTTGCCTTCAAATGCGAGCAGCCCAGTGGACCCTATCCTCTCAGTGGACACAGGCCTCGGGTCAGCTAGCGGACAAAATCATAAACTCTGCACGTCTCATTTTGTCCCTGCAATCGTGGCAGTCGCTGGAAAACCTTCTCGTGGGTTCTCCTTTCCAGCAGCCTCTATGCCAAACCACCCTAACAGATGTGTCGAAGTTGGGTTGGGGGGCTCACTTGCATGATCTATCAACTTGGGGTCTCTGGACCACACAGGAGGCTTGTCTTCACATAAACCTCCTAGAGCTCAGAGCCATTATCCATGCTGTCCGAGTTTTTCAGGCCTATCTCAGCTACAAGACAGTTCTGGTCCAGACCGACAATCAAGTAGCCATGTTCTATGTGAACAAGCAGGGCGGAACAGGCTCTCTGTCATGCAACAAAGCTTTGCGACTGTGGGCCCTCGCCAGAGAGCTTCAAATCCACCTCCTAGTGGTATATCTTCCGGGCATTCAAAATCTTTGGGAAGACAAACTCTGTCGAATACTGCTGCCACACGAATGGTCTCTTCACTCAGACCAGCTTGCTCGAGTGTTTCGAATCTGGGGAACGCCAGATATAGATCTCTTTGTAAGTCCGCGGAATGCCAAACTTCCCCGATTTTTGTTCCAGAATTCCGGCTCAAAACTGTCAGGCAAGGGATGCTTTCCTCCTCCACTGGGGTCGGGACTTCCTCTATGCCTTCCCACCCATTCCCCTCATTCCCAAAACTTTGTTCAAGCTTCAGAGAGACAGAGGACATATGATACTCATAGCTCCACGTTGGCCACGTCAGTCGTGGTATCCTCTGCTTCTGCATCTCTCTCAAGCCACACCTCTGGAGTTGGGATGTGTTCCAGATCTTCTTTCCCAGGAGAACGGGATGCTATTGCACCCGAATCCCCAGTTCCTGCACCTCAGGGCCTGGTTACTGAAAGCCTAGGATTCCCGGATATCAACCTATCTCCACAAGTAAAGGATATCCTTGTGGCTTTCAGGAAGCCTTCCATAAGGTGATCCTACACCTTCAAGTAGAAGAGATTCTCTGTATGGTGTTCTCAAAGGGGACTTAACACCCATACAGTGCCTGTGGAATCGCTTCTGGAGTATCTACTCCATCTATCAGATTCTGGTCTTAAAAACAATTCAGTAAGGGTCCATCTTAGTGCCATTGCTGCTTTTCGTGGAGATCCTTCTTTTCAGAATTTCCTCCTGGATATGGCAATATCTCTTGCTATTCCTATCCCTGGCCATGATCCTACACAAGGCTCTGTTTCTACTGAAGAAAAGGAAAACATAATGCTTCCTTTACATCATTCCTTGCAGGATCTTCTTCTAAGAATGTGGGAAGCACCTTTAAAGGTACCCTCACCTTCTAGAGCAACTGATCTTCTGTATCAGGTGCCCCCCTCTCCAGGGTTTCAAAAGACTCAACTTCCCCATCATTCCATTGTGGTGGAATCAGCAATGAGGAAGGTGAAAAGTAAGAAGAAGCACTCTTCTTACCCACCAGGTCGTGAGTCTAGGACACTAGATGCCTTTGGACGTCAAACCTTCCAGACATCCATGCTGTCAGCAAGGATTCTCTCATATATTTTTTATATGGGGTTATCTCTTCAGGAGGTCACAAAACTTATATCTTTTGACTCCTTTTCTTTCAGAGCCCAAGACTGCAGACTATTCCTTACTACTTAGTCATATTCAAAGTATCTCTTGGTTTCTTACTCGTGCTTCCCTAGACTCTTTTGAGTCTGTTAGCAGAACTTCTGCTATAGCCATAGGGGCACGACGTAGAGCCTGGCTTCAAGCTTCAGACAAACAAATGGGCACAACAAAGACTGGGTAATACTCTTTGCACTGGAGAAAATCTCTTCAATAAGGAGTCTTTACATCAGGTTGCTCAGTGGTTTACTGACTTCCCTGTTTCTGAAGGCTATCCTAAGCCTTCTCCTTCCCCAGTAGGTAGGAAATGCCCTACCAAACCTTCTTTCCCTAGAAGGAGAAGGTTTTACTCTTCTCCTGCCCATCATACAGATGTTCCCAAGCAGGGGAAACATCACCCTGGTCTGAAGAATCCAAGCTCTTGCCAGGCTAAACAAACCCAGCAACCATAGGGTTCTGATTAATCTGTTTTTCTGCCTCTTGGAGTTTACAACCTACAGTTGACTTCTTCTCAGCAGAGGTTTTTCACTGTTTTTCATTCACATGGATTCCTTTTTTCAGGACATCCATTTGCTCCTAGTATACACTGAGCTGTCAGGTTATTCATGTCTATGGGTCACAGGTTTCTCCTCTTCTTCCTGCCAAGAAGAGAGGTTTAACAACTATCCCATGATAGTTTCCTGTACCAACATGAGTTTCTTCCTTCCACAGACTTACCATATGGTAAGTCACCCTTCAGCTCTTGTTTCTCTATCCTCTTATCCAGGTTTTTCCCCTGTAAGAGTGATACCATACCACTGGACGGCTTCTTTAGCCTTTCTAGTCTTTCTTTCCATTCCAGTGTGGAGTTTTTTCTCTTGAGTAAACTCCCTCCTTTTTGCCTGGGCAGCTCATCAGACAGGGACAGGGATTTCTCACTCTTGTTCTGTCCTTTCTGTTTTACACAGAAAGATTCTCTCTGCTGTCTTATTCAGCAGCTGTCCATGCAGGAGTTCTAGTGATTGGACTACTGGTACATTTCCACA
>JAWIIG010000143.1:27500-70249 GCA_033557465.1 Ichthyophis bannanicus
TTAAATGTATCCCCCAATTGTGTTGTGACCGCTTTGATTGAAGGATAAGGCGGGATACAAAACTGTCTAAATAAATAAAAAATAAAATAAAAAGGAGATAGAGCAGCTTTTAAATGAGATAAGAGGGGAGAGCTGAGAGTACATGGTTTGAAACAATGTATTCTTGAAGGATACTACTAAAAAAATTGAAGTCGGGGCATATCAGCAGAGAGGTTCCAATAAAGACAAAGGTATTTATTTTTATTTTATTTAGTGTACACTTATATCCCGCTACTTCCAGCGATCAGCAGCGGTTTGCTATACATAACAGTATGGTTGTTGTTGTTAAGTGCCGTCGAGTCGGAGTCGACTCATGGCGACCCTCTGGATAGCTATCCTAAATTGTGTTCGATCTTCAGTCAGGCGGCACATTGTTGACAGACTGGTACCCGTAGCTGCTGTTATTGTATCGATCCATCTCATTGCTGGCCTTCCTCTTTTGCGTTGACCTTCTATCTTGCCAAGCATGATGTCTTTCTCTAATGATCTCTCTCTCTGCATGATGTGTCCAAAGTATGAAAGTCGAAGTCTTGTCATCTGAGCTTCTAAAGAAAGCTTAGGTTTGATCTCCTCTAGTACAGACTGATTTGTTCTACGGGCAGTCCATGGTATACACAGTATTCGCCGCCAGCACCATAATTCAAAGGCATCAATTTTCTTCCTGTCTATCTTTTCACTGTCCAGCTTTCACATCCATATGATGTTATTGAAAATACCATGGCCTGAACAAGTCGAATCTTTGTATGGAGAGAGACATCTCTGCTCTTGAGAATCTTATCTAGGTCTTTCATAGCCATTCTGCCAAGAGCAATGCGTTGTCTGATTTCTTGACTGCTTGTTGCTTCTTTATTGATAGTTGATCCAAGTAGGTTAAAGTTATTCACGATGGTTGTACAGGCCATGGATTAAAACATACATAATGATTCAGTACAGAACACAAACATTCAGATTACAGGTTTACACTTGATTGCAAGACACTGATTACACATGTATGTACATATTTACAGGTTAGCCCAAAAGGTAGCCCAAAAGCCCTTGAGTATGGAGCAGACAGAGCTTAAAGATTCCAAATTACACCTGCCTACCGATAGCCAGATTAATATAAATAAAATACAGTCTCAAAAATGCTTGTATGCAAATGCTAGAAGTCTAAATTAAGATGGGAGAGTTAGAATATATAGCACTAAATGAGAGGTTAGATAGGCTTGGGAGAGACATGGTGGAAGGAGGACAACTAGTGGGACACTGATACCTGGGTACAAACTATATTGCAATGATAAAGCTGATCAAATTGGTGGAGGGGTTGCGCTCTGTTAGAGAGGGCATTGAGTCAGAAAGGATTAGTTTTGCTGGAAACAAAATTTTCTGTAGAATCTCGATTGAAATTACATGTAGAAGGGGGAAGGTGATGGCAGTAGGGGGTGTACTGTGTACTTCCTGGCCAAAATGAATAAATGGATGATGAAAAGCTCAAAGAAATCAGGGAAGCTAACAAAAGTTACAGTACAGTAATAATGGGTAATTTCAAGTACCTCGGTATTGACTGGGTCTGTCACAGCAGGACATGCGAGGGAGATAGTTTCTAGATGCAATAAATGACTATTTCTTTGAGCAGCTGGCTCATGAACTGACTAGAGGGGAAACTATTTTGGACCTAGTCCTTAGTGGAACACCAGATCTGGTGCAAGAGATAAGGGTGTTGGGGCCACTTGGCAATAGTGATCATAGCATGATTGCATTTGATTTAATTAATAGAGGAGGGATGGTAAGGAAATCCAGAGTGTACTACCTTTTAACTTTTGAAACGGAGACTATGATGAAATGAGGAAAATAGTTTAAAAAAACACTAAAAAGAAGTTGCAAAGGTTAAAGACTTACATCAAGCTTGGGTAGTGTTTAAAAATACTATCTTGGAAGCTCAGACCAGCTGTATTTCACGCTTTAAGAAACTGCTAGCATGGTTTAAAGGTGAGGTCAGAGAGGCTGCCAAAAAAAGCATCTTTCAGGAAATGGAAAAAAGCCAAATACTGAAAACTGCACCAGCACTGGCAAGTTAAATGCAAGGCATTGATAAGGCAGGCAACGAAAATTTGAGACGAAGCTTGCTGGGGAAGCAAAAACACGTACTAAAGACTTTTTCAAGTTCATTTGTAGCAAAAAACCTGTGAGTGTGTCAGATGGACCATTAGATGATAGAGGGGTAAAAGGGGCACTAAGAGGGGACAAGGCCACAACGGAGAGACTGAATGAATTCTTTGTTTCGGTCTTTACTGAGGAAGATGTAGGGATGTTACCCATGACTGAAGTGGTATTTAAAAGTGACATTACAGAAGAATTGAAAGACATATCTATACACCAGGAAGATGTATTACAACTATTTGATAAGCTGAAGAGTAGCAAATCACTTGAACCCAGGGCCGGATTTACCTATACGCCATGTACGCCATGGTGTAGGGCCCACAGCTGGCAGGGGCCCACAAAAAAAGAACAAGTTAATTTTTTTTTTAAATAAAATTTTAAAAAAAACCTGCTGGCTGCCGCCGCGGGGCCCCCTCTGCTGCCGCGGCAGCACCGACTGACCCGCGGGGGCCCCCTCTACAAGCTGAAGCAGTCGGTTCGTTCCTCCCTCCCTCCCTCCCTCCGTGCAGGGTGCAGGCTGTGAGAGACGCGAAAGGAGAGTGTCTCCTCGCGTCTCTGTTAAGCCCGCAGGGGCTGATGGGAAATTTCCCATCAGCCCCTGCGGGCTTAACAGAGACGCGAGGGAGACACTCTTCCTTCGCGCCTCTCACAGCGTGCACGGAGGGAGGGAGGGATCGACGGACCGACGGAGTCAGCTTGCAGAGGGGCCCCCCGTGGGTCAGTCCGTGCTGCCGCGGCAGCAGAGGGGGCCCCGCGTCGGCAGCCAGCAGGTTTTTTTTTTAAAATTAAATTTTACTTTAGGCCGGGGGGGGTAGGACGGGTAATGGGCTATTGGGGGGCTGGGGCTGGAAATGGGCTGGGGGGGGTTAAGGCTAGAGGTGGGCTGATGGGGTTAGGACTGGTAATGGACTGTGGGCTGTTGGGGGGGTTTAGAACTGGTAATGGGCTTTTGGGGGGGGGTTAAGACTGGTAATGGGCTGTGGGCTGATGGGGGTTGTCTGGTAATGGGCTATGGGGGGGCTAGGACTGGAAATGGGCTGGGGGGGTTAAAACTGGAGGTGGGCTGATGGGGTTAGGACTGGTAATGGGCTGTGGGCTGATGGGGGGGGGTTAGGACTGGCAATGGGCTATGGGGGGCTGACTGGAAATGAGTTGATGGGGTTAGGACTGGAAGTGGGCTGATGGGGGTTAGGACTGGTAATGGGTTATAGGGGGGGGCTTAAACTGAAAATGGGGTGATGGGTAAGGACTGGAAGGGGGTTGATGGGGGGGCTAGGACTGGTATTGGGTTGGGGGGTTGCTAGGACTGGAAAGGGGCTGATGCAGGGACTAGAAGGGAATGGATGCTGGGTGAGGCTGGAACTAGAAGGGAGCTGATGTTGGGGGAGGATTAGAATGGGATGGGGCTGGAAGAGTAAAACTGAGAAGGGAAAAATATTTTGTGTGGGAGGGATAAAAAATCTACAATTGGCCGGGTATTGGGAGAGTAAGTGGGGATTGAGGATGGAGGGGTAAAATTTGAGTGGATGAAATAGGAATGAGGAAAGAGCAAAAGGAGAAAGATTAGTATGTTAAAGCAGATGTAGAGAGAGAATGGAAAAAAATCTAGAAGAGAGAAGAAAGGACAAATGGACAGCAGACGATGGAGAGTTAGCAGAAGACACGAAGAAACCAGAAGAAAGTGGCTGGAGCAATTGCAGCTGAAAAAATGCACAAAAGGTAGAAAAATATCTCTTTTTTGAATTTATTAATTGGAATATGTCAGCTCTGGTAAATGTGCATCATTAACGTCTGCGCTTTGTTTAGTACAAGAGCAAATTAATGTATAGTTTTATTTCTACAGTGTTGTACATTCCAAGTTTGGCTTTTGGGATTCCCAGTTTAATTATTGTCTTCCTGTTTCTAAATTGTGATTACTTGTTTGGTGATGGTCTATGTTCTGCATGTGTAACTGAGCTGAGGTGTTCTGTTTATATAATTCCTATTTGACATTGCCACTTGTTCTCTTGCCCCAGTAGGTCATGTATTGTTCTCTGAAATGTATTGGTTTAATATTTGCAGTGTTGCCTTTTGATTGGTAGAGTATGGTGCTTTGTGAGTCCTGGTAGTGCTGTTAGGATACGGCGGGTTTACTATGGGTTCTAAATGGGCAGTGTTTGTAGTAGTTCCTAATGTGTCTGGCAGTTGGCACTGGATTATAGTAATGTAGAAATCTTTTAGTCTTTCTTTATCCATACACTCATTAAGAGGCACGTTTACTAAAAGTTAGTATATGGTAACATTATGCAAATATTTATGCAAATGAGGCCCCTTATGCAAATGAGGCCCCGCACCCCCCTTGGGCCGCCCCTGCTGGGGGCCCACAATTTTTGTTGGCGTAGGGCCTCACTCAAGGTAAATCCGGCCCTGCTTGAACCAGATGGTATTCATCCACGGGTGTTGAAAGAACTGAAATATGAGATTGCAAACCTATTAGTAATCTGTGAACGATTATTAAAATTATCTGTAATATCTGAAGATTGGAGGATGGCCAATGTAACACCAATTTTTTAAAAGGGTTTTAGGGATGATTTAGGAAACTACAGACCGGTTAGCCTGACGTCAGTACTGGGAAAAATGGTAGAAACCATCATAGAGAAAAAAAATTACTGAACATGTATATAATCATGGCTTAATAGAAGACAGCCAACATGGCTTTAGACAAGGAAGATCTTGTCTTACTAATCTGTTATGTTTTTTTGAAGGTGTGAATAAACAGGTAGACAAAGGTGAGTCGGTTGATATAGTGTATCCAAACTTTCAGAAAGCCTTTGACAAGGTCCCTCATCTGAGATTTTTGGCAAAACTAAAAAGTGATGGGATAGGAGGCAGTGTGCGATTGTGGATCAGGAACTGGTTAAAAGATAGAAAGCAGAAGGTCAGGCTAAATGGCCAATTTTCCCCAGGGATCTGTGCTGGGTCTGCTGCTTTCTAACTTATTCTCATTTCCAGGTCATTTATGAATAACTAGTGAGATTATCAAGTTTGTAGATGAGACAAAACTGTTTAAAGTTGTTAAAACCCATGAGGATTGTGCAAAATTGCAGGAGGACCTTGATAAACTGGAAGACTGGGCATCCAAATAGCAGATGAAATTTAATGTGGACAAGTGCAAAGTTATGCACCTAGGAAGAAGAACAACCCAAAGTATGGTAACATGATGCAACGTTCCACATTAGGAACCACCACACAAGAAAAAGATTTTGGTGTCATTGTGGATAACATGTTGAAACCCTCCACCCAGTGTGCAGTGGCGGCTAAGAGCAAATAGAATGCTAGGTATCATCATAAGGAAAGGAATTGAAAATAAAATAAAGGATATTATAATGCCTCTCTATTGTTCCATAGTGCGACCGCACCTGGAATATTGTGTGCAATTCTGGTCGCTGTACCTTAAAAAGGATATAGCATTATTAGAAATGGAGTGGAGGAGTGGCCTAGTGGTTGGGGCAAGGTACTTCAGGCTGGCAGGTCAGGGGTTCAAATCCCACTAAAGGACAGCAACCTTGGGCCGGAAGGACTGGGGTTTCTAGTCCCACATGTGCTCCTTGTGGTCTTGGGCAAGCCACTTAACCCTCCATAGCCCATGTTCCCTGTAAAATAGTTGTCTCCAAGTTATAATGTCCTGTTCAATGTAATTTCAGTTTGTTCAATGTAAACTGCACTGATGCAGAATAGCACAGAAAAGGTACAGAGAAGAGCCACCAAAATGGTGAAGGACACCCCTATGAAGAGAGGCTAAAAAGGTTAGGGCTTTCCAACCTGGAAAAGAGACAGCTGAGGGGAGATATGATAGATGTTTATAAATTAATGAATGGAGTGGAACAGGTAAATGTAGATCGATATAGAAGGACTAGGGGACATGCAATGAAACTACAGGGTAACCTATTTAAGACTGAGTGAAAACATATTTTCTCTTAACATGTAATCAAACTCTGGAATTCATTACCGGAGGATGTAGGAAAAGCTGTTAGTGTAGCTGAGTTTAAAAAAGTTTTGGACAAGTTCCTGGAGGACTGGGATATTAATTATTATTATTATTAAATTATTATTATTAAAGGGGACCGGGATATCCATGCTTGACCCAATACAAGCATTGTGGAACCTGTATCTTTTGGGGAAACTTCTAGGTACTTGTGACCTAGATTAGCCACTGTTGGAGTCAGGATACTGGGCTTGATGGACCTTGGTCTGACCCAGTATGGCATATCTTGTGTTCTCAACAAGTGGGATACTGTGATACCTGGTACAAATTACAACAATGATCGAGTAGATCAAATTGGTGGAGGGGTTGCACTCTGTTAGAGAGGGCATTGAGTCATACAGAATTAGAGTTTTGCAGGAAACAAAATACACTGTAGAATCTCTATGGATTGAAATGCTATGTGAAAAGGGGAAGGCGATGATAGTGGGCAGTGTACTACTGACCGCCTGGCCAGAATGAACAAATAGATGATGACATGCTCAAAGAAATCAGGGAAGCACAAATGTTACAACACAGTAATAAGTAAAGGGTGGTATATCAAGTGCCTAAAACTATAAACCATAATAATGCATGATTTCATTACCCCGGTATCGACTAGGTCATTGTCACTGCAGGTCATGCTAGGGAGATAAAGTTTCTAGATGAAATAAATGACCGGTGGAGCAGGTGATTCATGAACAGACGAGGGGAAGCCCTTTTGGACCTAGTTCTTAGTGGAACACAAGATCTGGTGCAAAAAATAAGTGTTGGGGCCACTTAGCAGTAGTGAACATAGCATGATCGTGTTTGAAGGTGGTGTTCAAATAGTTGGAAGCCCTTGAGAATGCACACTGGGCCAAAAAATTGAGGTTGCTGAATTTTCCCAAGACATGTTTTATGCCTCTGTTGTTATTTAGGAAAATATTGTAAGGATATATTATTACTTCTAGAGGTTGAAAGTATTGGGGTTTCAGAGTTGTTTTATCTGCCTGAGCGATCAGTGACACGGGAAGGTGATGTAGCCCAGGTTGTGGTGCAGTCTGAGATCTAATTGCTTTCTAGGGAGGAGTAGCCTAGTGGTTGGGGCAAGGTACTTCAGGCCGGAAGGTCGGGGGTTCAAATCCCACTAGAGGACAGCAACCTTTGGCCGGAAGGACTGGGGTTTCTAGTCCCACAGATGCTCCTTGTGGTCTTGGGCAAGCCACTTAACCCTCCACTGCCCATGTTCCCTGTAAGTATTAGTGTATGTGTCTCGTATCCCCGCATGTTAAATGTATCCCCCAATTGTGTTGTGACCGCTTTGATTGAAGGATAAGGCGGTATACAAAACTGTCTAAATAAAAAATAAAAAATAAATCTAATGAAGAAATATCATCCCGGACCACACTGATCGTGTCCCTCTTCGCTGTGGCTGATAGGATAAAAATTTTGAGATCTTACTTTTTAAAAAAAGGATTTCCTGTTACATCTGGAAAGATGGAAATCTTATAACCATGAATCATGGTGTACGCAGGCACAGAGGAGGTCCTTCCTGCAGCTGAAGTCTCTGGTTTTGGCTGGGGGGGGGGGGGGGGGGAAGAGGTGACCACCTTCCTACGTTTTCCTTGTAAATGCTTAGTGACTGAATAGTATTAAGTATATTTTCACTAATCATCTTACAAAGGTATTAGTTATGTTCTATATAATTTGGAGATTAAAGCCGCAGGACAAACCAATTTGCCCTTGTTCTTGCTAGGCCAAATGTTCTTCGGGATGTAGGTTAGGAAACCAGGTGTTTTTCTTTTTCTTCTCTTGGTTATACTTGCTTGTTGGTATTTTCCGCATGTATTGGTTCATGTATATGCCTTTGAAATGTGTAAAAAATGGAGGAAGGATGGCAAAGAAATCCACAGTATCAACTTTCAAATGGGATATTGATAAAATGAGGGAAAACAGTTAAGAAAAAAAACTAAAAGGAGCAATTGCAACAGTTAAAGATTTGCATCAAGCATGTGTGGTGGTAAAAATACGATCTTGGAAGCTCAGACCAGCTGTCTTCCACGCTTTAAGAAAAGTGGAAGGAAGTCCAAAAAACTGCTAGTATGGTTTAAAGGTGAGGTCACAGAGGCTGCTGTAGCCAAAAAAGCATCTTTTAGGAAATGGAAAAAGGAGCCAAATGACAAACTGGAAACAAGGTAGATGCAAGGCATAGATAAAGCAGGCAAAGAGAAAATTTGAAAAAAAAAAAAGCTTGCTGTGGAAGCAAAAACATAATAAAAACGTTTTCAAATACATTCATAGCAAAAAAACCCTGTGAGAATCATTTTGACCATTAGATTATAGAGGGGTAAAAGGGGCAATAAGAGGGGACAAGGCCACAGCAGCAAAAATGAATGAATTCTTCCTTTTAGTTTAAATTTAAAACACAGAAGAGAGCTTTCTGGTTAAATTTAGAACCCAGCAGAGAGCTTGTAGTTTAAATTTCATAATAAGTTAAGAGCCTAGCAGCAGCAAAGAGCTATAATTTAAATCAGAATATAGCTTACCTCAGCAGCACAAGACAGGGTACTGTGTAGCAGCTCTTTTTAATAAGTGTTATTTCCCTCCCTCCCTTCCCAACACCCACCCACCCCTGAGATAATCGTAGCTTTATAGGTACTTACACATCTTAAAAGACAGGAGGTGCTCTCAGGTGAAGCTCGTTACCAAATCAGTCATACACTAAGGACCTGAGATTAATTAAGCTTCAGGTGAACAAGGTATATTAAACGTATTAGGTACAGTTTTATTAGTATAAATATCCATAGCAACTCTTAGTAAGTAAAGAACTTAAAGATCTAAACACAAGCTTAAAACTAAGATGCAGACAGCAGTCCAGCAGCGTGATGGGGGCTTTCCAGTCTTTTGCATTGAGTGTCACATGTATGATTTTCTCCCAGTTGGTGAGAGGTCTTACGTGTGCACTAGGTGCAAGGAGCTCTTTGCTCTCAAGGAATGAGTCCGTTCTCTAGAGGCTAGAGTAGCAGACTTGGAAAACATAAGAAAGACAGAGAGGTACATAGATGAGACCTACAGGGATATAGTCCTGAAGTCCTACCTTCAGTCTGGCAGCATCCCTGTTGCCATGGAGGAGAGAGGTCACGTGACAAGACAGCATCACCCTGGTGTGGCAGGAAGTGATCCTGTAACTGGGACCTGTCCTCCAGGTGATGTAAAACCCTCTCGTACCGAGGAAGTTTCTCCAGGGCCATGTGCCCATGAGGGAAGGGTTAGGACAGCTGTTATAGTTGGTAATTCGATCATTAAGCATATAGATAGCTGGGTGGCTGGTGGACGTGAGGATCGCCTGGTAACATGCCTGCCTGGTGCAAAGGTAGTGGACCTCAGGCACCACCTAGATAAGGTCTTAGATAGTGCTGGGGAGAAATCTGCTGTCTTGGTACATGTTGGTACCAATGACATAGGAAAATGTGGTAGGGAGGTTGTGGAGGCTAAATTTAGGCTTTTAGGTAGGAAGTTGAAATCCAGAACTTCCAGGGTAGCGTTCTCCGAAATGCTTCCCATTCCACGCGCAGTACCCAAAAGGCAGGCAGAGCTCCGGAGTCTCAATGCGTGGATGAGACAATGGTGCAGAGATGAGGGTTTTGGATTTGTTAGGAACTGGGGAGCATTCTGGGGAAAAGAGGGGCTCTTCTGAAGGGATGGGCTTCACCTTAACCGGGATGGAACCAGGCTGCTGGCATTACCATTTAAAAAGGGGAGAGAGCAGTTTTTAAACTAGATAATAGGGGAAAGCTGACAGCCGCCCAAGAGCGGATGGTTCGGAAGAATGTATCCTTGAAGGATACTACCAAAAGCAGAGTGTTTCCAAAAAAGAGTAAAGTAGCCCAAATGCCCTCGAGTATGGTGTAGACAGAGCTTAATGATCCTAAATTACCCATGTCTTTCAATAGCCAAATTAATATGAATAAAATACAGTCTCTAAAATGCTTGTATGCAAATGCTAGAAGTCTATAAAAGAAGATGAGAGAGTTAGAATATACAGCACTAAATGAGAGGTTAGATATGATTGGAATATCAGAGACATGGTGGAAGGAGGACAACCAGTGGGACACTATGATACCTGGGTACAAACTATATCGTAATGATAGAGCTGATCAAATTGGTGGAGGGGTTGCACTCTGTTAGAGAAGGCATTGAGTCAGGATTAAAGTTTTGCAGGAAACAAAATTTGCTGTAGAATCTCTGGATTGAAATTCCATGTAAAAAGGGGAAGGCGATGGCAGTGGGGGTGTACTATCGACCGCCTGGCCAGAATGAACAAATGTATGATGAAATGCTCAAAGAAATCAAGGAAACTAACAAACGTAACAGCGCAGTAATAATAATGGGTGATTTCAATTACCCCGGTATCGACTGGGTCAGTGTCACGGCAGGACATGCTAGGGAGATAAAGTTCCTAGATGAAATAAATGACTGCTTCTTGGAGCAGCTGGTTCATGAACCGACCAGAGGGGAAGCCATATTAGACCTAGTCCTTAGTGGAACACCAGATCTAGTGCAAGAGATAAGGGTGGTGGGGCCACATGGCAATAGTGATCATAGCATGATCTCCTTTGATTTAATTAGTGGAGGAGGGATAGTAAGGAAATCCACAGTGCTACCTTTTAACTTTCGAAAGGGAGACTATGATAAAATGAGGAAAATAGTTAAGAAAAAACTAAAAGGAGCAGTTGCAAAGGTTAAAGACTTACATCAAGCTTGGGTGGTGTTGAAAAATACTATCTTGGAAGCCCAGACCAGTTGTATTCCACACTTTAAGAAAAGTGGAAGGAAGTCCAAAAAGCTGCCAGCATGGTTTAAAGGTGAGGTCAGAGGCTGTTGCCAAAAAAGCATCTTTCAGGAAATGGAAAAAAGAGCCAAACGATGAAACCTGGAAACAGCACAAGCACTGGCAAGTCAAATGCAAGGCATTGATAAAGCAGGCAAAGGGAGAATTTGAGAAGAAGCTTGCTTGGAAGCAAAAACGCGAAATAGACTTTTTCAAGTACATTCGTAGCAAAAAACCTGTGAGAGAGTCAGTTGGTCCATTAGATGATAGTGGGGTTAAAGGGGCACTAAGAGGCGACAAGGCGATAGCGTAGAGACTGAATGAATTCTTTGCTTCGGTCTTTACTGAGGAAGATGTAGGGATGTTATCCATGACTGAAGTGGTATTTAAAGGTGCAGAAGAATTGAAGGAAATATTGATACATTGGGAAGATGTATTACAACTATTAGATAAACTGAAGAGTAGCAAATCACCTGGGCCAGATGGTATACATCCAAGGGTGTTGAAAGAACTGCTATTAGTAATCTGTGAACTATCATTAAAATCATCTCTAATACCTGAAGATTGGAGGATCGCCAATGTAACACCAATTTTTAAAAAGGGTTCCAGGGGTGATCCGGGAAACTACAGACCGGTGAGCCTGACGTCAGTACTGGGAAAAATGGTAGAAACCATCATAAAGAATAAAATTACTCAGGATGTAGATAGTAATGGCCTAATGGGAGAAAGCCAACATGGCTTTAGACAAGGAAGATCTTGTCTTACTAATCTGTTATGTTTTTTTGAAGGTGTGAATAAACAGGTGGACAAAGGTGAGTCGGTTGATATAGTGTATTTGGACTTTCAGAAAGCCTTTGACAAGGTCCCTCATCAGAGACTTTTGGCAAAACTAAAGAGTCATGGGATAGGAGGCAGTGTACTTCTGTGGATCATGAACTGGTTAAAAGATAGAAAGCACAGGGTAGGGCTAAATGGCCAATTTTCCCAATGGAGAAAGTTGAATAGTGCTGTATCCCAGGGATCTGTGCTGGGTCTGCTGCTTTTTGACATATTCATAAATGACCTGGAAAGTGGAATAACGAGTGAGGTTATCAAATTTGCAGATGAGACAAAACTATTTAAAGTTGTTAAAACCCAAGAGGATTGTGGAAAATTGCAAGAGGATCTTGATAAATTGGAAGACTGGGCATCAAAATGGCAGATTAAATTTAATGTGGACAAGTGCAAAGTTATCCACCTAGGGAAGAACAACCCAAACTATGGTTACACAATGCAAGGTTCCACATTAGGAACCACCATCCATGAAAAAGATTTAGGCGTCATTGTGGATAACTTGTTAAAACCCTCGGCCCAGTGTGCAGCGGCGGCCAAGAGAGCAAATAGAATGCTAGATATCATAAGGAAAGGAATGGAAAATAAAACAAAAGATATTATAATGCCTCTATATTGTTCCATGGTGAGACCGCACCTTGAATATTGTGTGTAATTATGGTCGCCGTATCTTAAAAAGGATATAGTGATATTAGAAAAGGTTCAGAGAAGAGCCACCAAAATGGTAAAGGGGATGGAAGGATACTCCTATGAAGAAAGGCTAAAAAGGTTAGGGCTCTTTAACCTGGAAAAGAGATGGCTGAGGGGAGATATGATAGAAGTCTATAAATTAATGAACGGAGTGGAACGGGTAAACATAGATCGATTGTTATCAGAATATAGAAAGACTAGGGGACATGGAATGAAGCTACAGGGTAAACTATTTAAGACTAATAAAAGAAAATATTTTTTCACTCAACGTGTAATCAAACTCTGGAATTTGTTACCAGAGGATGTAGGCTGTTAGCGTAACTATTTTATTTATTTAATTTATTTATTTAACATTTCTTCTATACCGCGCTATTAAAATCAGCGCGGTGTACATTGAACAAAACATACTGCAATGCATACAGGCAACATTGAGTTTACAAAGAACAGGGAAAAATAACACATGGGATAACCGGGAGAACTATGTACAGGTTAACTTTATACTATATATACTTCAACTATATACAATATTCTAAACTCGTTTGGATATTGTGCGTGAATTCATGTGGATGGTGCAGGTAAGTGGTTATCATGTGGGCTATCGTGTAGGCTAACCATTTTCTGGTTGTATTAGGGTGCTAAGGCGTCTGGGGTGTGTGGGAAGCTTGCTAGATGTGTGGGTGTCCGGGATAACTTCTGGGTAACATTTTGTGAACAGATGGTGTTTCACGGCTTTTTGGAATAGTATTAGGCTTTTGATGCCACGGATTTCATGGGGAAGTGTATTCCAGTTTAGAGGAGCGAATATTGAGAAAGCTCTGTTTGACGTAGCCTTAGTACACGATGTCATCATCTTAGGAACTATTAAGGTGTTCATAGCAGTAGTCCTCCTGTTTCTATTTTCGAGGGTGCTGTGAATTAGCTTGCTGATTGGTGTAGGTGGGTAGTTATTCATGGCTTTGAAGGTCAGAACTAGTGACTTATAGTGGAGTCTAGCTTGTAGAGGTAGCCAGTGCAGATCTTTCATGATAGGCGTTGTGCGCAGATCTTGGTGACCCAGAGAGGACTCTTGCAGCTGCATTCATAGCCAGGCGAAGCGGATTTAAAGTTGATTGAGAGATCCCGTGGAGGAGGATGTTCGCAAAATCTAGGTGTGGGAGGACTAATGCCTGGAAGGTTGATCGGTAGTCAGTATAATCAAGTAGGGGGCGGAGGTGGCGTAGTGTTCTGATCTTATGATATATAGTCTTTGTCACATTCTTCACATGCGTTGTCATATCCAGGTGCTGGTCCAGTGTGATGCCGAGATATCGGATTGTGGGTTTGGACTTCAATTCTATGTTGTTGACCAATAGCGATGGAGGAGGTACGAACTTACGATTCCTTGTAACAAAAAGAACATCAGTTTTGCTATGATTGATTCGTAGGTTTTGTGTCAGCAGCCATTCAGCTACTGCTCCGAAACAATTGATTATTGGGGAAAACACTGGTTGGTCAATTTTGAACGGCATGTATAGGAGGATGTCATCTGCGTATGCCAGGCATTGTACGTTGAAAGATCGGATCAATTCACATATCGGCTGCATATATATATTGAACATCAGTGCCGATAAGGAAGATCCTTGAGGTACACCTTGAGACTGTAGGAATGGTTCCGAGGATTCGTGGCCTGTTTTGACTTGTTGCCACCTATTGGAAAGGTAGGATTTACACCATTCTAGTGCTGTGCTTCGAATCCCCTTTTCTATCAGGCGTTGCAGAAGTATATCATGATTCACAGAGTCAAAGGCGGCGGAGATGTCTAGGAAGATGAGGACAAATCCTTGTTGGATGCTGTTTATTCCTGTGACCAGATCATTGAATAGGGTTGTAAGGATTGTGTCGACTCCATGTGCTTCTCTGAAGCCATGTTGTGATTGGTCTAGTGGTGCTTCCGTGTCGATATGATGCTGGATCTGTTGTTGAGCAGCTTTCTCGATGATTTTTGCGAGTTGGGGGATGCTCGAGATTGGCCTAAATGATTCAACTTTGGATGGATCAAGTTTACTGTTTTTCAGTAGGGGCCTGATAGAGGTGTGTTTCAGACTCTGGGGGAATGAGCCTGTTAGAAAGGACTGGTTCAGTATCTTGCACAAGATTTGGCTTAGATCATGTCGCAGATCTTTGATCCAGCTGGCTGGGCATGGGTCGTTAGGTGCCGTGCTAGGATTGATGGAAGCGATAATGTTCTCAATCTCACTAGTTGATACCGTATTGAAATTGCATAATGGTGTTATTTGGGATGCCTTAGGTGATACAGAGGGGTTGCTGATATTTATGTTCGTGCTGGTCTTAATCATTTTTGATTGCAGGTAGTTTGTGTAGTCCTGTGGCTGAGGCATTGCAGGTTGGACTGAAACCGGCTCTCCTGTTATGGATTTTACTAACCTGAACAGTGCATGTGGTTTATTGATGGAGCGTTTCAATAAGTTTGTGTGGTATAGTTTCCTACTCCGTGTTATCTTCCCACGGTGGGTAGTTAAGTGTGAATTATATGCTGCAAGGGCCTCTGGGGAGTGGGTTCTTCGCCACTGTCTCTCAAGTTTGCGTAGGTGGTTGAGAGATTTACGAAGGTCCATAGAGAACCATGGCGCGTGTTCTCGTTTTCTTATTTTCTTATCATTGTGCCGTGGACATGAGGCGGCTCTCAGGTTCTCGTCCCATTTGGATATAAGGTCGTCGAAGTTGAGGGAAGTGTTGGTCATAAGTGGTTGAAGATTTTCTAGGACAGTGTCACAGTTGAGAGGTTGAAAGCGGGCTGTGTGGGTTCCAGGTGTGTTAGATGGTATTTGGCTCTTGTGAGAAGTATAGGTGGGTATATTGAATCGGATAAGATTGTGATCTGACCATGGCACTGGTGTAACCGACAGTGCAAGGGCTTGGTGTGTTAAGGTGTTGAAATGAGGTGCGAAAATGAGGTCTAGTTTACCTCCCTTAGTGTGAGTGGGTGAGTCGACGTATTTGTAGCCTAGATCGTCTAGTGCATCTAGAAATGCTGCTGAGTGGCTGTCATGGAGAGATGGGAGGTTGAAATCACCAACTAACCAAATTGGAGAGCATGAAGTGGATGTTGTGCACTTAAGCTCAATTATTGTTGGAAGGTCATCCGGTAATGGGGAGGGTGCTCGGTAGAGAAGGTTGATTGTGCAGAGTTCATTAGATATGGTGAGGGAGTCAAGGTGGGTTGAGCTGGAGGAATTGCATAGCTTGAAATTTAGATCTGCTTTGGCGAGGATGAGTGTCCCGCCTCCTTTCTGAGTGGACCTGTGGCATGTGTAAAGATCAAATCCTGGTGGCAGCATCTGATTCAGGAGGACGTTGTCACAATCAGATAGCCATGTTTCCGTGACCATCAGGATGTCGAGATTGTATAGTGGAATCAGGTCAATGGCTGCAGGCCATTTTGATCGTACTGATCTGGCATTTATCAACGCACATTTCAGTAGGCGTTGGCGATGGTGCTTCTCAGCTTGCGTCTTGTTGATGACTTGTAGAGGAATGTTAAGTAGATGGGAGTGGGATGTATGGTTGTTTTTTGCCGTTGTGTGGTGGGGGAGTTCATACCATCTCCTTCCAAATGTATGTAGTATTGGTATGTAGTTGGTATCATGGTTGAGGGCGTTTGAGATGAAGGGGAGACCAAGGGTAAGGAGGGTAATAAGTGAGAACAGGACTTTGTACATTCTAGATTAATAGCAGTACGGTACAAACAACAGTATAATAGCGTATGAGGGATGAGTATGAGAATTAATATATAGCTGTCTGCACTAGTTCCCACTGGTCTGGGTGGCTACTGGCAACAGTATGACGACTACTGGGTTACAAACAACAATATAACAATGTATGAAATTACTGGCAAAAGTACAATGACTAATTATTACTGGCAACAGTATAATGGGTTACAAACAACGGTAGTACAGTGTATGAGAGATGGGTATGAGAACTAATAGCTGGGTTTAAAAAAGGTTTGGACAAGTTCCTGGAGGAAAGGTCCATAAACCATTATTAAGAAGGGACCCAGGATATCAATGCTTGACCCAGTACAAGCATTGTGGAATCTGTATCTTTTGGGGAAACTACTAGGTACGTATGACCTAGATTGGCCACTGTTGGAAACAGGATACAGGGCTTGATGGACCTTGGTCTGACCCAGTATGGCATATCTTATGTTCTTATGTTCCTTGTCTTCCCTCCAGTCTAGTCCCGACATCTAGGGTTTAAGCACCTCCTCTAGCAGCTATGGAGACTGAGAAACGTCATTCTTCTGATGACACTGGTACAAATACCTCTGGGACCACCTCCTCTGTCCAGTAATTTCAGTCTCCATCGCAGCTGGAGGTTGGTGAGCCTAGAAGTTGAAGGCTCACTGGAGAAACCTTTGAGGAGAGTAGTTTAGAGAGGATAGTGGTTATTATTCAATTTATTCTTCCATTTATTGGTCAATTTATTCTTATTGGGGGGGGGGGAGGGAACAGTTTTCCTGTCGAGGAGAAGCTGTGCTAAGGCCCCCTTCCTATCTCCCTCCCCTCTTCGGGCAGATGGCAGGGGAGGAAGGTACTTTTCAGAGCTCCAGGGCTGGGCTCCAGTTCCCGAACCCACCGCAAGAGCACGAGCACGAGCACAACAGCAGTCTGCAGCGGGTGTGTGGAGAACGTGTGGCAAGGCCGCTGACTCCAAAGGTACTGTCTCCGCAGACGGTGACTCTCTCCCGTTGCGGAAGCCGCTGAGCGCGGGGAGACCCGTTGGATATTGGCACAGACTGCTTGGGGTTCAGGTGAGTGGCTGATTTCGCTGTGGGGTGCATCGGGTAGCAGGAAGCTGCGGCCGCGTGACTGAAGCACGGGAAAGGCGCGCGAGCATCGGGCCTGCAGAGAACCCCGAGGTGAGAGGGTTTCTGGTGCGATCCAGTCACGGGGTGATTTCAGCGCTGCAAAAGAGACAAAAAGGAAAGTTTCCTCAGCAATTTAGCTTTGGAATTGAAAGCAGGTGTTCTGGGGGAATGTGTATGTATATATGTGTATGTATTGAGGCATAGATAGCTGTTTGAGACAACTATACCTAGATCATTCTCTAGTAGTGCTGACAGTTTATATTTATAGATAGAAGGGTTCTTTTTTTTACCTAGTGATAGTAAAAGTAGTTTTGTCAGTTAGTCCACAAGTTGGGGGGAGAGATGCCTTCTAAGCAGATTTGTTTGCTCTGCGGTCTTAGAAAGGGCTCGGTTTCAGAGGCAGGGGCATGCAAGTCCTGCTCTCTAGAAGCGCTCTCTTTGGAACCCGTGGCAGAGGTTGCTGGAGAGGGACCAAAAGGGGTCTTGCCAGGTCCTGCCTCCCCTTCCATTCCGTTGCTGGAACCGGTGGCTGGGCCTTCCTTGGTTCCAGATAAGTCTATTGCTCAGCCGACTTTGCCTAGTGGGTTAGGAGCAATTTTTTCACAGGATTTCGTCTCTCTCTCGCAACAGGTCTTAAAGTGTAGTAATAAGAGCACTAAAGCGCCTTCGCTAGAAGCGGGCTTGGGAGAAAAGCGTCCGGGAACTCCTATGGGCTTGGGGCTTATGGAGGTTCCTTCAAAGAGGACTCGAAAGGAAAAGAATTTGCAGGAACAATTGGTAGCCTCGGAGAGTCCTTTTTCAGAGGACTGAGAACGGGACACAAAGGTTCAGGAGGAGTTAGAGGAAGGAGAATTGGCGGAACACGAAGATCAAGCGTGGGTGATCAGAGTCTTTAGGCGGGACGAGTTACCGGCCTTAATAGGGGAAACTCTAAAGGCACTAAATATTCCTGCTGCTGTACCGGCGGAAGATACATCCTTAGAGGACCCGTTGTTACAGGCGTTTCGAAAAACCCAAAGAGCCTTCCCGGTCATAGAATGATGCGGGAGATGATTCAGGAAGAATGGGACATGCCTGAAGCAGGGCTAAAGGGTTCTAGGATTATGGCTTGGCTTTACCCGTTGGTAGATCAGGATCGCAAATTGTTTAAATCGCCGAAAGTAGATGCTGCGGTATCGGAAATGACCAAAAAGACAACAATTCCGTTGGAAGGTAGTGCCGCCCTTAAGGATGTGCAAGATAGGAAGCTAGATACCTTGTTGAAGCAGGTATTCGACATCTGTGCGCTTTCCATACAGGCATCAGTTTGTGGGGCCTGGGTGGCGCGTGCCTGTCTCTGTTGGTCACAACATGTTCAGGGAGACAAATTGGAGGAGTCTGAAGGGGAAGCATCCAAGTTGGAGTCGGGGACTGCTTACCTAGCAGACGTTCATTATGACCTTATTAGGAGTCTGTCTAAGAGTATGGGGTCGGTAGTAGCAGCCCGGCGTTATCTTTGGCTGCGTAATTGGGCGGCAGATGGTTCCTCAAAAACGAGATTAAGTAAGTTGCCTTTTAGGGGTAAACTACTATTTGGAGAAGATTTGGATAAGTTGGTAAAAGATTTAGGGGAATCTAAGGGAGGTGGACTCCCAGAGGACAAGCAACAGCAAAGGAAACCTTTGCTAGCTATCTGAAATCAGCAGAGAGATTTTCGTCGTTTCCGCCCAACCCGGTCTGGTCAATTTCAAAGAGGACATTTTGCCTATAGAAATCAAGGATTTCAAGGGTTTAGGGGGGAAAACAGAGGTTTTGCAGCTCCCTCTCCCTCAAATCTTAGAAAGTCACAATGAAGCCAGAGGGGCCCAAGAGGAGCTGGTGGCCGTCGGAGGGCGGTTACAAGGGTTTTATCCTGCTTGGGCCCAGATTACTACCAACCGGTGGGTGTTGGAAATCATTCGAGAGGGCTATGCCCTTGAGTTCTAACACCCAGTGGCCGATGCTTACGTGCAATCCCCATGCAAAACACCTCTGAAAGATCAGGGAGTGCGAGAGACGTTGCAACGCCGCCTGAGACTCAACGCGGTGGTTCCGGTGCCAAGGGACCAGTGCGGGTGCGGTCGATACTCCATTTATTTTGTGGTGACAAAAAAGAAGGGATCCTTTCGTCCCATCTTGGATCTCAAAAAGGTAAATCGAAGTCTCTGCATATCACATTTTTGGATGGAAACTCTGCGGTTGGTTATTGTGGCTGTCAGAACAGGGGAGTTTCTCTCTGCCCTGGATTTGTCAGAAGTGTATCTTCACATACCCATTCATCAAGAGCATCAGAAGTTCCTCAGATTTGCGCTCCCGATGGGGCATTTTCAGTTCCGCGCCTTACCGTTCGGATTGGCAACGGCTCCACGGACATTCACCAAGGTCATGGTGGTGTTGTAGCGAAGTGTCCGCAATAAATAAAACCAGGAGTCTATTTACAAAGATTCAAGCCAATTTATTTGTGCACAGTCTCAGGCACTGTCACATTCAAAATGGTCTGAGCAATGGAGTCCAACAAAACAACATCTTTTATACCTTTCTTCATCAGTTCTATACAGACAAACTCCTCATTGGTCCCGGTGCCCCCCCACCCCCATCCAATGGGGATCTCTGACCGGGCTTAACACCTGTTCCCCCTGCTCAGGCCTCCCTACTCAGTTTCTAGACATAACACATTCTGCTACAAGGTCCCTCCTCGACTTAGAGAATGTGTGAAAGCAAGATACTGGAACACATCTGTTATCAACATAAAGGAGCTAAATAGAAGATTCTTGCATTCTTATCAAAGCAGTTTAAAGCAGTTTTCTAACTTCTACTGGCTTTTGGCTCTGCTCAGCTATAATATTCTCAAGTGGGGGTTGGGGCTCAGGCCTAACTTACAGGCCTTTCTTACTCCTGCAGGCTATTCTAGGCCATAGCCTATCACATTCCCCCCTTTGATTATTCTCACCCGCAAGTGAGAAAGGGTGAGAATTAAATCACATATGGTACTTCATACTAGGGTGGAGGGATTACTCTGTGGTATAGGGTAGTAGTTCCACATTGCTAGTATCTGTGTAGCTGCCTTACGTTCAATAATACTATCAATGGTTGAGTTTAGCATACGCAAGCATAAGGGGAGGAAACATGGGATACATAAGCAAACAGCCATAATCAAGAATACAATCAATACAAGTGTCTTCAGGCCGCCCATTCCTGAAAACCAAGAACCAAACCAGCCATCAAGTTGCAAGCCATGCCAGGTTTGGACTGGGACATAAGTTTGCTTTCTCATGTGATTGGCTATGTCTTCTACAACTCGCCCTTCATTATCAATTTGTAAGCAGCAGTTAGTCAAATTAAGTTTGCCACATACTCCTCCAGCTGCAAGCAAGTAATCTAATGCTAGGCGATTCTGGTATATGGCTGTACGCATCTGTGTGGCTTGTTTAGCTAACAAGGTTAGTGGTCTACTAGTTTCATTGGTTATAATTTCAACAGCTTGCAAATGTATAATACGGTCCAACATATACACAGGAGAGCGGTAGCCCCAAGAACCATCTTGTGCCCAGGTAGCAGGTCCATAGTAGGAAACAATTCTCTCCGGTGGCCATTCTTCAGAGGTTGCATCCCATTTGTCCCACTGGCCGATCTTCAGAGCCTCTCGTTTCTGTCGACTTTTATACACAGGGAATCCCAATTGTTTTCCGTGGGAAAGGGGCAAGAGGAAGAAAGAAGGTCTGATGGTTCCCAATACACACGCCCCTCCCCATTTGGCAGGGAGTTTAGCATATGCTCGAGTTCCACAAATCCAATATAGTCCAGGTGGAGCTTGCCAGATGCTATGCGTAGCCAGATTTGTCCATATCTTGGCCAAGGGAGGAAAAATGATCAAAGGATTAGAAGGTTCTGGAGTATTGGCACCTGACCACCAAGATGTCTTCCCTGTAGTGGCATTGTAATATTTTTGGTTCAGACAAACTAACTGTCCCACTAGTGCAGTCAGTTGTGGTCCTGCTCGTGCAAAACATAGTTTACCTACTATGGAGTGAGCTAGGACCCATTCATTGGTAGTTTTATGCAAATCAGTCTGGTTATACGGTATGGAATAGTTCAGTTCTTGTGCTTCCCAAGGCCACTGGTCTCCCATCTGAGTTCCTCCACAGAAGAGACAGTCCGAGACATGGAGGCTGGAGGCCACAGCTCCAGCTAGTTCGATGAACAAATTCTGCGAAGCGTGGGGAACTACAAATTCTGCCTTCATGGCCTCATGGAAGGTATGATGTATGCGATAAGGTGAAGAAACATGAGTCTTCTCATTCAGCTGGATGTATACGATGGTTCCAGGATCAGTTCCACCTCCTGCTATGCGCAGGCCAAATCGAAATCCTTGCTTCCACTGGCTGGGGTCGAAGATCTGAAGTCGCAGGGGATTGCATGCACTTTTCTTGCACTTTTCAGGTTCCAGTAAGGGTAATCTCTCCAGCTTAGCCTTGCGATTATCTCCAGGCTGTCCTGTAGGGCCACCAGACCAGGTAGCATAGTACACACAGTCCCACTTGGGACAGTAGTAGTCTGCTTCCGATGGTTTGCCATACGTTGTTGGGGAGTGTATTCCAGTGCATATCCCCCATCTGTATGCACCTTCAGGACACATATACTTATTGTCATAATAGTAAGCTTGTTCCCATGATCCGCACCTGTAGTAATTATTTCTGTTAATTAAGTCACAAGCATCAAAATACAGGTACGCAGGTTGGGTGGGATCAGAGAGTTGACTTGTAGCGTTGATTAGGGCTCCATCTTTCCATTGCAGTTCCAGGACATAGTAAGATGGATTCTGTCGGGGTCAGAAACAAGTACGAGTTTCTCTCTTGGTACAGACGTTCAGTTCTGTACCATTACAGATACACTGGCTGACTATGCCAGTACAAGTATAGTAAGAGTGATAAAGTAGAGTCTGAGTGACTTGCATTCCAGTCCGGGTGGTGGTTATACAGGCTGCGCAAGGGGGCAAAGCAAGAGTGGTTCTCAAGAGTCCCAGGGCTACCGCAAGAATGAAACAACAGTTAGTAATCATCATGATCATAGTCTTTGGTGAGTGATAGTCTGAAAGGTAGGTAATGCAATACTGGAGGACGTCTTTTCCGTTGACGTCCAGGAGCAGGTTGGCAAAGTCGTTACGAGGATGGATATTTTCTTCGCAGCGTGAGTCGCAATGGTGATGCAGGATTAGCGATCGAGGTCCAGGGGCGACTCTCAGGAACTGCTGCTGGCTTCAGTCGACTGTGGTTGATCCAGGAGTCTATTTCTGCTACTTTGACTGCTGTTGGGGTTGATAGCAAAATGACATATGGCCCTTTCCAATGAGGCGCTAACGGTGTCTTCTTCCACTCTTTTACCCACACCGAGGCGCCAGGCTTGAAAGGATGCGATGGCTCTGTTAGATTGATAGGCAACCGGTCCTGCACCCAGGTATGAAGACCCTGCAAAACAGAACTTAGAGCCAACAATTCTTGCCTAGTGATTGCTGATCCAATCTGATTCATATCCCCCCTTATCCCCTGAATTATGGGCGGGGGCCTCCCATACAAAATCTCAAACGGGGATGCTCCTAATGGCATGGTGGGGGCTGAACGTATTCGGAGAAGGGCTATGGGAAGAACTTGGGGCCACTTTAAGTGGACTTCCTGACAAAGCTTGGATAACTGAGACTTCAGGGTCCGGTTCATTCTCTCCACTTTCCCTGAACTCTGGGGTCTGTAAGCTGTGTGTAGCTTCCATCGTATTTGCAGAGCATGGGCTAGCTGCTGGGTTACTTGTGACACAAAAGAGGGCCCATTGTCTGACCCCATGGTCAAAGGTATTCCAAACCGAGGGATGATCTCATGGAGCAAGGCTTTAGTGACTTCTCTGGTCTTCTGGTGGGAAAAGCTTCCACCCATCCGGAAAAGGTACAGACTAGGACTAATAAGTAATGATATCCATTTGCTCGTGGCATCTCTGCAAAGTCTATTTGAATATTTCCCATGGGGGTAACTCCTACTGACTGAACTCTTGGGGGTGGGACAGGACCTTGTCGGGCGTTGTTCTTGGCACAAGTCACACATCTTCGGGCTACTGAGAAACATAGAAACATGATGACAGAAAAAGACCACAAGGCCCATCTAGTCTGTCCTTCCATAACAACTACAACAGTCCACTTTTTACCTTTAGAGATCCTCTGTGTTGGTCCCATGCTTTTTTGAATTCAGTTACTGTCCTCATCTCTACCACCTCCACTGGAAGACTATTCCACGGATCCACTACTCTTTCCGTAAAGAAATATTTCCGCATATCACTCCTGAATCTATCTCCCTTCACCCTCATCCCATGTCCCTCGTAGCAGAACTTGCTTTCAATTGAAAGAGGCTCTCTCCCTGAACATTTATGCCACGGAGGTATTTAAACATCTCAATCATATCACCTCTATCCCGCCTTTCCTCTAAGGTGTACATATTAAGATCCTTAAGTCTGTCCTCATATGCTTTATAATGAAGCCCATTAATCATTTTAGTAGCAACCCTCTGCACCGACTCCATCCTGTTCACATCCTTTTGAAGGTGCGGTCTCCAGAATTGCACACCATACTCCAAATGAGGTCGCACCAAAGACTTATACAGAGGCATTATCACCTCCTTTTTTCTGCTAGCCATTCCTCTCCGTATGCACCCAAGCATCCTTCTAGCTTTTGCCGTCGCCTTTTCTACCTGTTTAGCTACTTTAAGATCATCAGACACAACCACGCCTAGGTCCCGCTCGTCTTTAGTGGACAAAAGTACTTCTCCTATACTGTATTGCTCCCTTGGATTGCTGCAGCCCAAATGCATGACCTTACATTTTTTAACATTAAATCCCAGCTGCCAAATTCTAGACCATTCTTCAAGCTTAGCTAGATCCCTCCTCATGTTATCTACACCTTCCTGGATGTCTACTCTATTGCAGATTTTGGTATCATCCGCAAAGAGGCAAACCTTACCCGACAGCCCTTCCGCTATATCACTAACAAAGATGTTAAAAAGAATCGGACCAAGGACAGATCCCTGGGGCACACCACTGGTAACATCCTTCTCCTCAGAGTGAGCTCCATTTACTTGTACTCTTTGTCGCCTCCCACCCAACCAATTTCTAACCCAAGCAGTAACTTTAGGGTCCATCCCTAGGGTGCTCAGTTTGTTTATAAGTCGCCTGTGAGGAACAGTGTCAAAGGCTTTACTGAAATCTAAATACACCACATCTAGAGCTCTCCCTCGGTCCAACTCCCTGGTCACCCAGTCAAAGAAATCAATCAGATTTGTCTGACAAGACCTGCCTCTGGTGAATCCATGCTGCCTCGGATCCTGTAATCCGCCGGACTCCAGAAACCTCACTATTTTCTCTTTCAGCAGCGTTTCCAATAATTTACTCACCACTGAAGTTAAACTAACCGGCCTGTAGTTTTCAACCACATCCTTACTTCCGCTTTTGTGTAAAGGCACCACATGAGCCTCTCTCCAGTCCTTTGGCACCACTCCCGACTCCAACGAGGCATTGAAAAGGTCAGTCAGTGGAGTTGCTAGAATGTCCCCAAGTTCCCTCAGTATTCTAGGGTGTATCCCATCCAGTCCCATCGCTTTGTCTACTTTAAGTTGAGCTAGTTTCTCACGAACACAGTCTTCTGAGGTGGTCAAAGGTCCCAGAAATGAGATATAGAAGTATGGTCTCAGAGCGTTTTCCATTTTAGTTTTTCCATAGTGTGTGGCTTGATGGAAGGCTTGGACAAAAGCAGGGCCTAGTGCCTCAGGAATCAGTCATACCAGGGGTTGAGCTCCCTTCGGGCGGTGGCAACACTATCCATCCAGTCTCTGATAGTTGCCCCCCCCCCCTCATGTCGACAGTAATAGTCCATCTCATTCTGGGTGTATTGGGGCATCCATGCACTAAGAGGCACTGGGAATATGGCTGCTTGAATTGTTACACTAGGGGTAGTAATTTGTCCAGCAATGGCCGCTTCTCGTGCTGCGGCATCGGCAAATCTGTTTCCTTGGGACACTTCCCCATCTCCAGTCCGATGGCCTCGACAATGCACTACAGCAACGTGTTTGGGGGCCCATACTGCTTCCAATAGAGTCAATATTTCTGGGCCATACTTGACAGACTTGCCTCCCGAGGTGATCAATCCACGCTCCTTGTACAGGGCTCCATGGGCATGTAGTGTTGTGAAAGCATATTTGGAGTCTGTGTATACGTTCAAGTTGATTCGTGTTCCAATTTTGAGTGTGCGTGTGAGGGCTATCAATTCAGCCTTCTGTGCTGAGGTTCCTGGGGCCAGGGCTGACGATTCTACTACCATGTCCAGGGTCACCACTGCATAACCAGCACATCGCTGTCCGTCAATTATGAGGCTACTTCCATCCACGAAGAAAGTTTTTTTGTCTGGGTGCTCAAGGGGACATCAGTTAAATCTGGGCGGCTTGAGTATACGGTGTCCATTACTTCTAAGCAATCATAGTCAGGAGGGCTTGGACCGGCTGGCAATAGGGTAGCTGGGTTCAGAGTTTGGCTGACACTCAATTTCAGTCGAGAATTTTCACATAGCATACTTTGATACTTCAACATTCGAGCGTTAGTGAGCCAATGGTTTCCTTTGTGTTCCATCAGGGTTAAAACAGAATGTGGTACGGTGACGTGAAGATTTTGTCCTAAGGTGAGCTTGTCAGCTTCGCTCACTAAGAGGGCTGTAGCTGCTACAGCTCTCAGGCAAGATGGCCATCCTTTGGCAACAGGATCCAGCTGTTTTGACAGGTAGGCTACAGGTCGTTGTCAAGACCCAAGGGGCTGGGTCAAGACTCCCAATGCGTTTCCACCTGACTCATGGACATATAGACAAAATGGTTTCTGCACATCTGGTAGTCCCAAGGCTGGGGACGACGACTGCTGTTTTCAGGGATTTAAACGTTTTTTCTTGTTCTGGGCCCCATTCCAAGGGAGATTGTTCCACTCCCTTCGTGACTTGGTACAAGGGTTTTGCCATGAGCGCAAAATTTGGTATCCATATGCGGAAATAGCCTGCAGCTCCCAGGAAAGCCCGCACCTGTTTTCTGGTGGTGGGGGTTGGGATACGGCATACTGCTTCCTTTCGCTCCAGTCCTAATTTCCGGGTTCCTTTGGACAGGTGGAACCCTAGGTATTTCACTTCGGTCTGACACAATTGCACCTTGTCTCTGGAGACCTTGTATCCGGCTTCATTCAAGAGGTGAAAGAGATCACTGGTAGCTTGCACACAATCAGTTTCGTTGTTGGTGGCTATAAGCAAATCATCTACATATTGGAGTAAGATTCTTTTTCCCGGAGTCACAGGGTAACTTGACAGATCTTGGTTGAGGGCTGCACTGAAGATAGTGGGTGAATTCTTGAATCCTTGTGGTAGTCGAGTCCAAGTGAGTTGTCCTCGTCTTCCTGTGGTAGGGTTTTCCCATTCAAATGCAAACAAAAGCTGACTAGCAGATGCCAGGCGTATACAGAAAAAGGCATCTTTTAAGTCCAAAACAGTAAAATGAGTGGCTTCCGCTGGAATCAGTCCCAGGAGGGTGTAAGGATTTGGTACTACTGGATGTATGGTTTCAACTGCACTGTTTACTCGACGTAGGTCTTGCACTGGGCGGTAGAAATCTACAGCTGCTGCCTGTTGGGGATTTAGGTCTCTCCCGTCTTCAGGGTTCTCTTCCAACCATCAAGTGGTTGCTCGCACTATCCATGCCCGCTCTTCAGTAGTAAAAAGGGTAGCCAAGAGCTGGCGGCAGTCGGACCAGGTAGGCTGGTGGGTCTGCATAATACTAGACATCAATTCTGTCAACTCTTGGGGTTTCTCAGTATAGGAGGGGTTTCTCAGTATAGGAGGCATAATGTGTTTTCCAGTTTAATAAATCTGTTGTGGAGAAGGGCACATAAACTAGACTGGTCGGTCCGACCACACCCTGACCCTCTTCATTTACAATAGGTAATCCTGGGACCTGCCGCAGTGGCATTTGGCGAACTTCTCTCGGGCCCGCTGCCCTGCTTCTAAGGGCATAATGCAGATTTGCGGACCCGGTGGTAATTCTGCTGCTGGTGCTTGGACTAGTGGACGACCCTGGACTGGCATCTGACCCTCCGCTGGCAGATCCTTCAGGGGATGATGGTTCCGCTGCAGAGCTCTGCTCAGGACTAGGGCTCCGACTTCTCCTTGGGGGAGAGGGATCTGGTCCTCAGGTGTTGGAAGTGGTGGAGGTGGGTGATCGGGTGGGGGTACCTCAGCTGGAGGTAGTCTTTCCACCTCTGGCTCTACTCGGGGTACTAATGGAGCTGACGGGACTGGAGTATACAGAAATGTGGGTGGATAACCCGGGACCTGTGGAGGCTCTAGGGCTGCATAAATAGGGGGCTTTTCTTTCTTAGCAGGGACTCCCGTTGCAGTTGCTAACATAATTCTACACTGCCCCTCATGGCAACGCTTCATCCAAGGGGGTTGTTTCTCACAGATATCTAGCCAGGAGTCTATATAGGAAAACTGTTCGGGACCATATCTGCGCACCACCTTGTGCACTTGGGACACAATTTTGACATCAAAAGTACCTTCTGGTGGCCACACGGCGTCCAGCACCAGCCACACCCTACTACACAATATTTCTAAGCGGGTCGGTGTCATTTTTTCCCCATAATCACCACTAAATCCCTTCTTAAAATTCGTGATCATACAGTTCAGCGGAGTTTGTACGGACTCCGCCCCTCCCATTATGACGTATGACGTACAAGACAGCAAACAGAAAGGGTGGGTAGGATGGCTGCGGGTAAGGGGTCCGCACAGCCCACAGAACAATAAGGGGGACAAACACCGAATGCTTCCTCCTTTTCGCGACCTGGGCGCGGTCGCCCGGCCAGGAACTGCGCTACTTAGGAGTCCGCTCTCGCTTGGTCTGTATTGCAAGACCTCTCAAGCACACGTCAAACAACCAAACATGCTAGCATTTCCCAAATTCCAAATTCCCGGGCTAACTGACTAAACCAAAATTTACCAAACCAAAAGGGTCAGTGGCTTCGCCCCGCGCACACTCATGCAGGGTTACTAGGACCGCCCTGGAAGTTGATCAGACTCCCTTTACCATGACCATTACCATACCATATTAGTCTTGAGACATTCCCAGAGCTAACTGACTAAGAACCAGAAAAATCATTACTCACCGGATCCGGTAGCTAATGTGCTGCGCAACCAAACCCTCCTTGGGTTGAATCCTGGACTCCCCTCAGGGTTCGAGGTGTTGGCCGGCTGGACCCAGCAAGCTGCTGAGGCAGGGCGGAACCCTCCGATGCAAGGGGACCGGCGGCGCCTGGGATCCTCTCCGCTGTCGGTTGGCCGCGGTTCCAGCCAGACCAAACCTGGAGGCGGTAATACGTGGTAGTATTCACTTGCGCACCATTCATGTACTCCACCTTCCCGGCCAACGCACCAGGAATATGTTGTAGCGAAGTGTCCGCAATAAATAAAACCAGGAGTCTATTTACAAAGATTCAAGCCAATTTATTTGTGCACAGTCTCAGGCACTGTCACATTCAAAATGGTCTGAGCAATGGAGTCCAACAAAACAACATCTTTTATACCTTTCTTCATCAGTTCTATACAGACAAACTCCTCATTGGTCCCTGTGCCCCAACACCCCCATCCAATGGGGATCTCTGACTGGGCTTAACACCTGTTCCCCCTGCTCAGGCCTCCCAACTCAGTTTCTAGACATAACACATTCTGCTACAAGGTCCCTCCTCGGCTTAGAGAATGTGTGAAAGCAAGATACTGGAACACATCTGTTATCAACATAAAGGAGCTAAATAAAAGATTCTTGCATTCTTATCAAAGCAGTTTAAAGCAGTTTTCTAACTTCTACTGGCTTTCGGCTCTGCTCAGCTATAATATTCTCAAGTGGGGGTTGGGGCTCAGGCCTAACTTACAGGCCTTTCTTACTCCTGCAGGCTATGCAGGCTATTCTAGGCCATAGCCTATCACAGTGGTAGTGGCAGCGGCGTTGCGGAAAGAAGGAATTCTGGTACACCCGTATTTGGATGATTGGTTGATATGGACAAAGTCCAGGGAAGAGAGCATGGTGGCGACTGCCAGAGTGGTGGAGTTCCTGCAGAGCCTAGGCTGGGTGATCAACAGAGCAAAGAGCAGACTAGAGCCTTTGCAAAGCCTGGAGTATCTCAGAGCCCGTTTCGAGAGACAGATAGGGAAAGTGTTCCTGCCTCGCTTGAGGGCTCAGAGTCTCAGAGGATTTAGTCAGAGCCTTTCTAAGCTGCAGGACTCCCACAGCGTGACATTATCTGCAGTTGCTAGGTGTGATGGCGGTGACACTAGAATTGGTGCCATGGGTGAGGGCGCATATGCGACCGCTGCAGAGGGCATTGCTCAGACGATGGTCACATCAGAATGATCCTCTGTCCCGGGTTCTTCCGTGTTGGCCGGAGACGAGGAAGGCGCTGCAATGGTGGTTACAGCCAGGGGTGCTGGAGAGGGGAATGCCTTTGGAGGCTCCCATCTGGATATCCCTGATGACGGACGCCAGTCTTTTGGGATGGGGGGCGCACGTTGAACGAACGTTTGCTCAGGGCCAGTGGACTGATGTGGAGAAGGCTTGGTCCATCAACAGATTGGAGTTGAGAGCGGTGACTCTAGCGCTGAGAGAATTTCAATCTTGTCTAGAGGGCAGAGCAGTGCGTGTATTCTCTGACAATGCAACCGCGGTGGCCTACATCAATTGGCAGGGCGGCACTGGCAGTGCGCTGCTAGAGGCCGAGGCCGATCACCTTCTGGAGTGAGCCAAAGCACATATACTGGCGCTGTCGGTGATACATGTGGCAGGAGTGGACTACGTGACAGCCAATTTTCTGAGTTGGGTCAAAGTGGACCCAGCAGAGTGGGTTCTGCATCCAGAGGTGTCCGACTTGATAGTGAACCGCTGGGGGCAGCCGGTAATGGATCTAATGGCGACATTAGAGTCAGCAAAGGCAAGCAGGTTTTTCAGCAGAAGAAAGGAAAGAATGTCGGAGGGCCTCTGCTCTCATTCAAAGGTGGCTGGAGCGCCAGCTCCTGTACGTGTTTCCCCCTTGGGTGTTAATAGGTTGAGCTCTGCAGAGGATAGAGATTCACAAAGGAACGGTAATTCTGATAGCGCTGGATTGGCCGAGAAGGCCGTGGTACGCAGACCTAGTCAGACTGCTGGTAGATCATCCCTGGTGGCTGCCGGTTTGGAAGGACCTTTTGTTCCAAGGTCCTATACTCATGCCCCAGTTGGATCAGTTCTCACTTACGGCTTGGCTCTTGAAAGGGCGAGGCTGAGAGAGAGAGGGTATTCCTCAGCCGTCATCTCCACGATGTTGAAGGCTAGGAGGAAATAGACGTCACTAGCGTATGTGCGTATCTGGCGGATCTTTGAAGAATGGTGTTCAGACATGAAAGTTCAAGCGTTGAGTGCAGCGGTGTCGCACGTATTGGCGTTCTTGCAGGATGGTTTTGACAAGGGTTTGGTGGCTGTCTCTTTGCGGGTGCAGGTAGCAGCTCTCGTGTGTTACAGGGGAAAGATAAAAGGGGAGACCCTGAAAACACATCCAGATATTAAGCAGTTTTTGCGAGCGGTGTCTCTCCTGAGGCCGCCTTGTAGATCTCCAGTTCCTTGGTGGGAACTGGTTTTGGTGTTGGATGCTTTAACGCGGGAGCCGTTTGAACAGTTGGCGAGGGCGTCGGATAAGGATCTGACGCTCAAGACTATATTTTTGGTAGCGATTTTGTCGGCATGTAGGATTTCTGAGCTACAGGTGCTATCCTGTCGGGAGCCGTTCTTGACATTTTATGATAATAAAGTGGTTTTGAGGCCAGTGCCATCTTTCTTACCAAAAGTAATATCGGCGTTTCATGTCAAACCATTTTGCTGCCAGTGTTTGTCGAGTCGGGGAGACACTCGAGTTTAGGATCTGCCCACTCGCTGGACGTTTGCGTGCTGAAAAGGTATCTTTGCAGGACGGCAAATTTCAGAAGTACGGATAGGCTCTTTGTCCTTTGTGGTGGAGCGCGTAAGGGGGAAGTGGCAAGTAAGGCTTCCATTGTGCGATGGCTTAAAGAAGCTATTGAGTCAGCTTACATTCTGAAAGGGAAGTCAGTGCCCTAAGGCATTAGAGCTTATTTGACGAGGGCGCAAGCGGCATTGTGTGTAGAGTACAGCCTAGTGCTAGCTATTGATATTTGTAGGGTGGCTATTTGGTCATCGTTTAATACATTTTGTTAAGCATTACTGTCTCGATGTGCAGGCGGAAAGGGATATTGTCTTTGGCGCAGCGGTGCTTCAGGCTGGCCTAGCAGGTCCCTCCTGATAAGACTTTTCACTGCTCTGTTACATCCCTAGATGTTGGGACTAGACTGGAGGAATGATAAGGAAGATGAAATTAGACTTACCCGTTAATTGTAGTTCCTTGAGGATCTCCAATCTAGTCCTGTATCCCTCCCTGATTTTGCCCTGATGTGGGCCTGAAGCATGCTATTTCCACAAAAGCATAAGAGTATGAAGCCTAGTGGGAATGTGTGGGTCATATGTAAGCGCGGAGGTTGCAAGAAGAGAGGGATCTGGAGGATGTCTGTTTTTTTCAGGGAGCGGGGAAGTGTGGTCTTCCTTAGCAAAGATTCTTATATGTAAGTACAATCATTTAGTTCAAATGAATGATAAGGGACTATTGGGTTCCAGTGAGTTAGTTAATTAAGTTTACATTAAGTGCCATGGGTTAGGTTCTTGCTACATGAGTGTTGCTTGGGTGAGTCTGCTTTGTTAATAGATTACTGGACAGAGGAGATGGTCCCAGAGGTATTTGTACCGGTGTCATCGGAAGAATGATGTTTCTCAGTCTCCATAGCTGCTGGAGGAGGTGCTTAAACCCTAGATGTCGGGACTACACTGGAGTTCCTCAAGGAACTACAATTAGCAGGTAAGTCTAATTTCATCTTTGCTTCGGTCTTTACTGAAGAAGAGGTAGGGAAATTAGCTATCACTGAAATGGTATTCAAAGGTGCGGCATTGGAAGAATTGAAAGAAATACAGATAATGTGGGAAGATGTATTACAACTATTTGATAAACTAAAGAGTAGCAAATCACTTGGACGGGATTGTAGATATCTGTGGGTGTTGAAAGAACTGAATATCAGAGTGCAGAGCTATTAGTAATCTATGGACTATCATTAAAATCATCGGTAATACATTGGCCATCTGCCAATCTTAAGGTAATGCCAAGTTTTAAAAAGTGTTCAGGAAACTACAGACCGGTGAGTCTGTCAGTACCAAGCAAAATGTTAGAAACCAATCTAAAGAGCATAAAATTACTGAACGTTTATTTTATTTATTTAGACAGTTTTGTATACCACCTTATCCTTCAATCAAAGTGGTCATAACACAATTGGGGGATACATTTAACATGAGGGGATATGAGACACATACACTAATACTTATAGGGAACATGGGCAATGGAGGGTTAAGTGGCTTGCCCCAGACCACAAGGAGCACCTTAAATGTAGACAATTTAAATGGGAGAATGCAACATGGATTTGTCAAGGAAAGTATTGTCTCTGTTATTTTTTTTTGTTATGGTATGAATAAACAGACAAAAGTGAGCTGGTCTGGATTTTCAGAAAGCCTTCAACAAGGTCCCTTATGAGAGACTCTAGGGGGCATGTTTACTAAAAAATGCTAATTTGCGTGCTGCAAAATAGCGCACTAAAAGCGGTACTTAAGAGCGCTTAAACGCCCTGCAATCGTGCGTGTCACCCCTGCACAGGTGCGTGGCACAATAACGGGCCCCGCACAAGTACGGGCCTGCAAATGTCCGATAGAGGCGTGGAACGGCTAACGGAGGGCGGAGAGATGGGTTTAATGGGCGGGGAAGGGGAGGGGAGAGGCTCCCCACACATTATCGGGGCCGAATCCCAAAGCAAAACTACCGCGAGTGAAACACTCGCGGTAGAGGGCATTTAAAGGGAAGAGAAACCATTTCTGTCAGCAATGTACAGCAAAATCGGGGAAACCTGCAAAACGTGAGCAGTTGTGATACATGTGCACAGCACAAAAGTGAAAATAAAAATAGAAAGTGACCACAACAAAAATATCACAAATAGTAATGCAGCTGGGGAACAGTTATAGTAATGGGCAAATATAGAAAACACACCCAGGAAAGCTCCAGAAAGAAGAAAATTAATATTGGAAGGGTCTACGGAGCGGAGACTCATCCAAAACAAATGTCCTTTTTGGAGCTTTCCTGGGAGTGTTTGCTATGGTTGCCCATTAATATCACTTTTGCCCAGCGTGGTGATATATTGTCCCCCAGTGTCTGTGGTCATTTCCGGGGTTTAGGTGCACGTTGTCACCAGACAGAGTGCATGTGCCCACAGTAAAAATGCGTAGAGCAGGGTTTGTGACTCCATCCTGCCAGGTATACTACCTCCAGGGGCTGCATTGTCTCTGTGGCCATAGTGTGGTGCAGCGGACAGAGCCAGTACCTCTAGGACCAGAGGGTCAGAGGTTCAAATCCCAGCTGGGGCACATGCCAGCCCAGCCCCTATATTTTACCCACCACTAAACAAAGATAGCGCAGACACCCCTGTATTGCAGGGAAAACATAAGCATGGGGAAAACACCCATATTTTACACAACACTGCAAAAAACACAACAACAATGGGGCATTACCTACAGCCAAATCCCCCAAATGCAGTCCCGTACTGCCACATTGCAATCTGGTCATCTGCTGTTTCTGAGAGAAGCTCATGCCAGCATGTTGGCGGATGACGAGTACATGTGGTGCAGGGGGCAGTGGCTGCTAGCCACAGACGACAGAGGCCTAGCCATGTGCAGGCTGGCACAGTCCACTGCAACAGACAGGCCCTGCCGGATCCACAGTCATGGACGTTCCAGGGAAACCAGCCAATCTGTGGCTACACGGTGGTGCAGTGCACACAGACCGTGCATGCAAGAACAGAAGGTCACAGGTTCAAAGCCCAGCTGGGGCTTCCGCCAATCCTAGCCACAATATTTTTTCCCACACCTACACAGTGATAGTAAGGACACACCTTTTGTGTCGAGGACATATGCAATGGTAATACGTCTATCTTTTACCCCACTGAGCACAGACACCATGAACAGGGGCAGTACCTAGAGCAGACTCTCCCAAATGCATTCCTGGTGTGCCACACACCAGTCAGGTTCCATGCTGCCACTCATACAAATGCCTGTGCTGTATATCTATGCACCACCCCCATGGCATGTAGATGTAGCTCATGCATATTCATGAGGGACAGCAGGAAAACACGAACAGTGTGATGCAGACCTGGACTGGGTTGGGAATCTCTGCTGTAAAGCAGCAGCCAACAGGGGCAGACACACCCACACCCACAGGCCCCATTGGCCAATGTCTCCTGGAGAGGCAGAACAGTGGACCCTGCGTGCATCTCCCAATACTAGCACCTGCATACCTTAGCAATGTCACCCTACACCTGAGGTATACGGTACACAGCTCTGAGACGTTTGCTAGGAGTACTGGCAGATAGATATCCATACGTTACGCACATACTGCTAGTTGACCCCATCAGAACAATCTGTTAGGTGTTTGCGGGGCGTGCTCCAGGACTGGCCTCTGATGGTGTTTTACCACCCTGGGGACTGACCCCCAGCAGTACTGCGTACCATATCCATGCCTTGCCGTGCCTAGGACAGGTTTGGTGGCCAAGGCTAATTACCTCCTCAATAGTAGCACCATGCTGGCATAGGTGTGGAAGTGTGTGTCTGTCTATACAGTGGGTGCTGGCTGCAAGCCCCTTCCACAGCCCACACTGCCAGCACTGTTGCCAGTATTGGCCTGCTAATGTGCATAATGAGTAGCACAAGGGACCGTGGGTATATCTCAGACAGGGTGGGCTGACCAGGATGCAGCTGCACAGGGCATAGGGCACTGGCAGGGACATGGTAGTGCCCGGCCACCACCTACACAGACAGGGGGACCTCTGTATGTGCTGCTGGGGGATCACTCTCACCCTGAGTGTGCAGTGATGGCAGCATGGCTAGGCACACCCATAGTGCTGTATTGTGTTTCTCTCATGTGATATATATGGGTTTCCTGTTGGGGCCTTTTCACTGACTTATCTGCTTGTGTGTGCTGCCACCCCAGTTGTGGGTGCA
Organism: Ichthyophis bannanicus; assembly: GCA_033557465.1. NCBI lineage: Eukaryota > Metazoa > Chordata > Amphibia > Gymnophiona > Ichthyophiidae > Ichthyophis > Ichthyophis bannanicus. Next base: position 63,128 of record JAWIIG010000143.1, read on the forward strand.
TGCATTTCCATCAGGACCAATTAGCAGACTGAGCACAGATGGTATGTGTCTTGATGGAGTGCCTTGCAGGGTGCAGTGGCCGATGGCTTGCTGCCGAGAATATCAGATAGTGGTGGGGTGCATCTATGAATATCCAGGCCTAATGTCTGTCTGATATTGTGTTATGGATATGTGTGGAGCTGCTTGGACTGCCCTGTGGGGGGGTCTACTTCCCCAGAAGGACTGGGGTTGATGGTCGACTCTACTGCCATCAGTGCAGTGCGGGGTGGGGCGTGGGGGGGGGGGAAGATAGTATGGGGATCTGTTGGTGGGAGACCTGTTTTATCCACTGGGGGTCTGGGGGGGGGGGGTGTTCCATAACTGTGGCAGACAGCGATCTCCAAGATGTTTATGCAGCACCTACCTATTTCACATGTTATTGCTGCTTTGGAGCTCTGGCATGGCCGCATTCAGCCATGCAAGGTGTTGTGCACCTGGTCCTGGGCGCATCATCACACACTCAGGGTGGGCATAGTAACCGCACAATGTGATAGTGTTTAGCTACTCTTTTCCGTTTGTCCACCAACTCAGTACACACTACCAGGCCGAGGTGCTGTGTGGGTGCCACAAGGCCACCTCCCCTACCAGGCCGGGTAGCTTTAGGGGTGCAGTTCCATCTTGTGTGCATCTGTGGACAGCTGATTTGCATGTGCAGTGCATCATGGTTACGGTACGGCCTAAACCCTATCCTGTTTACACCAGCAGACTGTCTGTGATGTGATGTGCAGGCCGAGCTATCTGCAGCCAGGCAGGAGCTTGCTTACAGCTATAGCAGGTGTAGCCAATGGTTATGCCTGCACGGCCTGTGCAGCCAGAGGTCATGGGTTCATACCCACAGTGGGGTTCTGTGATAGGGTTTTCCAAAGCATTTTTTACATTTACTGTACATATGTTGATGCCTGCCAATAACACCCTCAGCTTACTGTAACCCATAAGTTGCCTCTGAGGGTGCTTTATTGGGCACCCTATAGGGCACTTTATGGTGGCATCCATATAGGGTGCACTATACATTATCCTGTGTCGCAACATACATGCTGCCCTATAGGGGACATTCTAGGGTGCCTTGGCGGACGGTGCACTGTAACATGTGCCTTATGGTCCGCCTTATGTAACATGCTGTGAGAGTGCGTTTGCTAGTAGTTATCACAAAATAGAATTAAAAAGCCTCCTAAAGCACTCCACAACATAAAATATACTGCCTCAGCTAGCCTTTTTCAATGGGCATTGTGAGGGATTGAACCCCTGGTCCCTGCACCATTGGTCAGTGTCTTAACCATTGTGCTGTGGCTGGTGTTCCTTTGCTTTAGCATCAGCGCGCCGCCTTGTGGCCATCAGCGCGCCGCATCCTGCTGCCCACAATTAACAGTGCGCCGCATCCTGCTGCCCACAATGAACAGTGCGCCGCCTTATGCCGCCCCAAAATGAACAGTGCGCCGCTTTATGCCGCCCCAAAATTATTTTGCCTCCTGACACACATTTCCACATTCACGGTGGTGCCTCAGCCAGCCTTTTTGGGCTGCACACACTGGGGGATTGAACCCGTGGCCTCTGCACCATTGGTTATTGTCATGCACCATTGTGCTACGACTCTGTTTCCTATATGTGCCCAGCTGCGCCCCGCTTAGCCTTCCCATGCGCTAATGTGGGCCCCGCACATTAACGCGACGCGCACACATACGGTCTTTTTTTTTTTTTCGGCCTGAACCGCCCACTCCTTATATGGCACAGGCACACTACCGCGGCCCCGCACGTTAGGAATGTTTTAGTAAACATGCCCTAGGTGAAATTTAAAAGTCATGAGACTGGAGGTAGCATACTACTGTGGATCAGGAACTGGTGAAAAGACAGAAAGCAGAGGGTAGGGTTAAATGGCCAATATTCTCAATGGAGAAAAGTAAATAGTGGAGTACTGCAGGGATTTGTGCTGGGTCTGCTACTTTTTAACATTCATAAATGACCTGGAATAGGAATAACGAATGAGGTGATAAACTTTGTATCATCTGCAAATTTTTTTCAAAGTTGTTTTAAAACCCAAGAGGATTGTGAAAAATTGCAAGAGGACCTTGGTAAATTAGAAGACTGAGTGTCCAATTGGCAGATGAAATTTTAATGTGGATACGTGCAAAGTTATGCACCTAAGAAAAACCAACCCAAACTATGGTTACATGCTTAGAAACCACCACCCCAGGATAAAATTTTAGGCATCATTGTCAATAAAACTTTGAAACCCTCTGTGCAGTGGCGGCCAAGAAGGCAAATAGAATGTTAGGAATTGTTAAGGAAAGGAAAGGAGAATGAAACCAAGGATATTATAATACCAGTATCATTCCATGGTGTGACTGCACCTTGAATATTGTGTGCAATTCTGGTTGCCATATCTTAAATAGGATTATAGCAGAATTAGAAAAGGTACAGAAAAGAGCTACCAGCATGGTAAAAGGGGATAGAAGGATACCCCCATGAGGAAAGGCTTAAAAGGCTAGGGTTCTTCTGTAGCGGCGGAACACCACCAAACCAATTACACCAGGAGTCTTTATCAAGTTTCAAGCCAGTTTATTGTGCACAAGGCAGTCTAAAAAGTGACAGAGCCCCGCTTTAGCAGAAACATGTTCATTTTATACAGTTTAAACATTTTGATACATGAAAACATTCTATTGGTCTCATGCTAATTTCTACAAACTTTCTATTGGTCTGACATTTCCCTGAATTTGATCAATCAGGATCTATGCCCTTTGCTCTGCTTTCTCCAGCTAGCTGAACAATGGCTTGGTTCAAACCTGGTTACTTTCCTTCATCAAGGTCATATCTAGCTCCTAAAATGTGTAAGTAACAATTCTGGAGTACGATTTAACATACAGGCATTGTATTCACTTTGTGCAAACTTTGTTATAGCAGCATTTCATTCTAAAGCAGTATTCAATTCTGTCTTTTAATTTTTATGTCTCAGCACTACTGAAATCCAGGCTTGGTTCTTAGGCCTGTCATTTTTCAGGTTCAGGCTTTATGGCCTAGTCTATAGGTCTCTGGCTACCACATTCCCCCCTTTGATTATTCTCACCCAGAATGTTAAGATGGGTGAGAAGAAACAAATAGCTTATACTTGAAGTTGTTGCCATGTTTGTTTGCGCATATGCTTCAGCAATTTCTCTCTACTACATGACCTTCATTATCTATTGTGTAAACAACAATTGGTAAATTCAATTGTCCACATACTCCTCCTTCAGCTTGCTAGGGAAAATAAATCAAGTGCCTAAAACGATGTGTTTGATATATAGCTGTACGCATTTGAATACTTTGCCTGGCTAAGCGCGTTAGTGCTCTACTTGTTTCGTTAGTATTATTTCTACAACAGGCTTGCAAACGTATTACATTCTATTCAACAGTATAACAACTGGGGTACGATATACCCATGTGCCATCTTGTTCCCAAGTGGCAGGTCCATCATAGTAGGAAATAATTCTTTCAGGTGGCCACTCATCCGTACCACCCCATTGTCCCATGACCTATTGTTTAAGGCTTCTTCTTTTTCTTGTTGTAGTTCTGTATATTGGAGTATCCTAACTGTTCTCCCTGGGCGGGCAGTGGATAGAAAGAAAAGAAGCGACGTCCTTGATGGTTTTCCCCCAATTACAACATGCTCTCTCCCCAATTAGGAGGAGTGTAGGCATATGCTCTAGTTCCACAAATCCAGGTAAAGCCCTGGTGGAGCTTGCCAGGTATTAGGGTGCATTACTAGATTTGTCCATAACTTAGCAAAGTTCAGGAAAAAATAACTAGAGGATTGGTGGGTTCAGGATCTTTTACTCTTGACCACCAGGAAGTCTTTTTCGTTGAGGCATTTATAAAACTTCTGGATTTGGGGGAGACAGACACAGCTGTCCAACCTTTGCAGTAAAATTGGGGCCCAATATGTGCAAAACCACAGATGTCCGACAATTTGGGGGTAGCTAATACCCATGCACTTGTAGCTTTATGAAATATTTGTCATTATATGATACAGAAAAAAATATTAATTCTTGTGCTTCCTATGGCCATTGATCTCCCATTTTAGTTCCTCCCACAGAAACGTAAACAAATTAGTTATATTGAGACTGGTTACCACGGGCTCCAGCTAATTCAAGAAACAAATTCTGTGCGGCCCATGAGGAACTTCTGTGATTTCATAGTTTCATAGAATGTATGGTTGTATTCTATATGAGTGATGAGTACATGAGTTTTTAGTGTTAAGTTGATATATACGAAAGTTTCCAGGATCTGATCCTCCTGCTGCTATGCGTAAGCCAAATTTATACCCTTGCTCATGACTAGGATTTATGGACCAGGAGCCTTAAAGGATAAAACGGTCACCTTTTGCGTACAACATCTTTGGATCAGATAAAGGTTTTCTAAGTGGTTCTACGATTATCTCCTTCCTGTCCTGTAGGGCTACCTGACCATGTAGCATCGTATACACATTCCCATTTTGGGACAATAATAATCAGCTTTGGATGGTTTTACCATAATGTGTTGGCAGATGTGTACCCCTGGACATATTCCCCATTTATATGCTCCTTCAGGATCCACATATATTTATCATCAACACATTAATAATTTCTCTCCCAAGTCCCACATTTACTGATTATAGTTTCTGTTTATGGCATCAACAAGCATCAAAGGTTTATAGAGCCTTGGCAGGTTTTGTAGGGTCCTTTCAAGTTTGTTGAGGTAGCATTTAAGAGAGCTCCATCTTCATCATTTCCATCGATTTTTAGCCACATAATAGGATGAATTCTGTCGTGGGTGAAAACAAGTCATCTGCTCTTTCCTTTTGTGCAAACTGATTCAGTTCAGTGCCATATATATATGCATTGACGAACTATACCTGTACCACGTATAGTAGGTTATGAGTAAAGCAAAGGTCTGTGTAATCTTTTCTCCAGTCCGGGTAGTAGTTAATGCATGCAGCACAATTGGTGGCAAGGCAAAAGTCAGTTCAAAGCATCTCAAGGCTGCTATCCAAAGATTGAAACAGTTAGGAGAATCATGATGAAAAGTATTCTGAAGACACTTAGTACAAGTCTTTGAATAAACTAGTGGAACTGTGATAATTCTGACCACGAAGTTGTTGTCGTCTTCTTTACTTTACATTGACCTGTTTTGCTCTCAGTAGCATGCAACAGGTGTTAGTGGTTGATTGTAAGATCCTCAAGCTTACTGCTGTACAGACCCTTACCAATTCATTGGGAGGTGGGTTAGAGCTGTAGATTCCAACGTATTTCAATAGACACAGTCCTTTTAGTTTGCACTGTTGATCAAAATGGCACAAAAAGATTTTCAAATAATATAGTTCCATAATACAGGTCTCTTTCTGTTGATAATAATCTCTTTCGGAAATAAAACAAATAGTCTCTTAGGATTCACAGATTTCTATATTGGCACCAGTCTCTTTTAAAAATTTCCTGAAATTTTTCAATTTGCTTGTCTTCACAAAGTTTAGCGCCGCAATGGAACTTCTGGATCATGTTCTGAATGTCCAACTGCTCTGGCTCTGGAGCTGTTGCTGATTTCACTCTGCTGTGATGAATCCATGGGGTTCGAGTTCTGCAACTTTCAACTGCTGTAGGTTGTTGACAGGATGACGGGAGATCATTATGGTTTCCTCTCTAGTATGGTGAGCAAACGGTTGTCTTCTATCGCAGTCTTTGACCCACACACTGAACAGTTACCGGGTTTGTAAGGAATGCCCGCAGAACGGTGCAGATCAGGTTGATGGGTAATTGGTCTTGTATCTACGTAATGAAGGACTCTGCAAAACAGAACTTTAAAACCAATAGTTCTTGTAGTAATTTCAGATCCTAGTTCTGCTCCCTATCCCCTTTGATCCCTTTGACAATAGGTGAAGGTTTCTACCATACAAACTCATAGGGCGGAGCAGTCCTACAGGACTTAGTAGGTGCTGAGCGTATCCTTAAAAGAGTATTGGAATGTACCTGTGGCCATTTAAATGTGTTTCTGACCAAAGTTTGGACAATTGAGATTTCAGAGTTCATTCATCCGTTGAGCTTTCCCTGAACTCTGAAGGTCTGTATGCTGTATGTAATCTGATCATATCAATTATCTCGGGGGCCCACATACTTAATGGGACTTGCTTCCTGAGGTTATCCACCCTCATCCTTTGCTTACAGGGACCCATGTGCATGCAAGGTTTTGTAAACGTCAATAATTGGAATTGGGTCACATTTAGACAGAGCCCTTTTCCTATTGTCAGTGACTGTAGTAAGAGCTATCAGTTCAGCTTTCTGTGCTGAAATTCCTGGGGCCAAGGGCCTGAGGACTTAACTACCAGATCAACGGGTCATCTGCTGCATATCTGGCACAACCAATATCCAAATAGTTTATGAAACAGTCATGATCAGGGGTGTGATCAAGACCAACCTGATAACAATTGTAGGCAGGATTTGCAGGCGCTTGACGTGACCTTTCAATTGTACTCTGGAGAGATGTTTCACATATGCATCCTCTTGAGACCTCAACCATTGTGATTAGCTAGAAATTTCCTTTGTGTATTCATTATGGTTAGATATAGTAGTGTGGTACAGTAACTTGAAGATTACTCACTAGGAAAGGAACGGTAGCTGCAAACCAGCTCTTCAAACCAAAAGGGGGGCCATCCTTTTGCTACCTCCATCCAATGGTTTTGACAAATAGGCTACTGGTCGTTGCCAGGGATCACATAGATGTGAGTCAGCACTCCCAATGGCAAGTGTGCACTTGTGACTCATGAACATGAAGAGACTGAAAGGATTTTTAGGGAACATCTGGAAGACCTTAAACGCTGGGAGTTGAACAATCAAGAGGGCCTTTTTCAGCTCCTTCAGAAAGATGCTGAACATCTTGCTCAGTTCCAATGGAGGACTTTTCCATTCCTTTGGTAGTCGTGATTACATACGGTTTGCTAGCAGCGCATAACATTGGGGATACTATATATGACAGTACTCTGCGGCACCCCCAGAAGGCTCTCAACTTGCCTCATGGTGAGTAATGGCGATAGGGAATACGAGCATACAGCTTCTTTGCGTTCTGGTCCCAGGCGTCTAATTCTGC